>JBAMBP010001539.1:0-44488 GCA_037044515.1 Phortica magna
TCGTACTAAGAGGAGGGATTAGCATTAATTCAGAGCTATCTATTTTTCGATGGAGTGTTTTGTGTAAAATACTTTGTTTTTCACTTTAATTGACTCTTCATTGTCTTGTGTATGAAGAAAAACAGTTATGAAAACGTTATATTTATTAGGAGAACGCAATGCCAACTAGAAACATAAAAATTCTTCTGGAATGATTAAGTTTTTGTCAATAAGAAAAGAGCATCGCCTACGTTGAGGCAGAACAACATGAGCGTCGAGATTTAATATAACAAATAAAATAAACAAATATAAAACAATCGAATTAAAAATAAAAATCTTTTTATTTGTAAGATATTTGGGACTTCAACTTAAATACTGTTTGTGGCACTGGATTCATTTAAGCGTATTTTCTCGTTGAATGTTTTATTTTATACATGTTTGTAATTATGCACAAATGCACGAGGGCTGTTTGGAAAGTATTGCGCAAAAAGTGTCTTAAGCTTGTTGGCTTATTGTAAAATTTATCATATTTTCCAGAATCAAAATAAAATAAACTTGACGAGAAATTTTAACTGTCATTGACTTTCAACGAAAAACATAAAACAAATGTATCGTTCTGTTTCGTGTACAGTACTCACAGATCAACCCTCGTACATTTATTTGTAGCTTTATAATTTACTTGAATTTTGAACAAAAGGATTTTAAAACAATTATTGAAATGTTTTTTCCATGTGTTTTGCATACAATTGAGTTTTCTGCAAACGAAATGTAAAAAAGATGCAACATGACTTTTAAATTGAATTTCTCTCTTCATTTAACATCTGAAATTGCAACATTTTTAATGAACAATTTGCAAATGATTGCACATATGCGTAGATGAATTGAATGAAGATTTTTCAACATGAATGCACTGAAAATCTGTTATTATGTAACAAAACAAAAGGAAAAAGAAAACAAGTTTTATGAAATTTGGCAAATGTTGAAAAGCATTCAAGCAAATAAAGAATACATTCTTTGACTAACAATAATTGACTTATAAGTTATTCTTTTAAATGTTTTTGTTTCAATATGACACAAAAAAAAGTTTAGTTTTTAATAATTGAAATAAGAAAGAAGGCTTTTTGAGAATGAAGTTGAAATTTGTGTCTCAACAAAAAATGCAGATATGCTAAAGATATGCGTAAGTTGGATTAAATTAAATTGTAATATTTGCGGCTTTTGACTAACGTAACATAAAATTCTATAATAATATGCTTATTATACAAGTATATATTTGTTAAGAGAGTACAGCAAAAAGATCTCTTAATACACAACAACTTTATGTACATTATCTTAAAAACGTCATTAACATATCTTTCTATCCAACATTAACATATCTATCTTTGTTTCTATCTGCCTGGCTCTTTCATGATGCAAATGAAAAACAAGGATATGCGCAACTTCACCTGTCCAAGCGAAAGCGCTGCGTTGCTCATTGAAATGCGCTGCCATCTTGTGAAAGTGAAAAATTACCAAAGCGCCGCCAAACAACTACTAAAATAATGCAAAAACAACAAAAAAATACATTTTATCTGTAGCCTCAGGCAATTGGCGCGCAGCGTGCTCGTATTTGTTATATCGCATTGTAGTCGGTATCAGTAAGAGATATATTTTTCTTTCAACTTTTCTTTTATCCGCTAAAGTTGGCACTTCATAAAACTAAAACTCGTGAATTTTATGAGTTTATCTTTTGTTTGTTAATTCCTAGAAGTTGTTCTTTCCCGTGCTTTGTATATTTATGCTGAGTAAAAAAAAAAAACAAATAAAAGAAAACAATAAGAAGATAACTACGAATTCTTAATTTGTTACTTTTGCATTTTACTTATTATTTTAGTTTAATGAGTGTTCTTGCGCATGAAACAAAAAGCAAAACAATTGACTGCAGTTGTGTCTGTGCGTCTGGTAATGAGTGTTGGTGCGAAAAATTAAAGGAATTATACGCAACGAATCCTGTACGCGTGAGTGCCGTTAACTTGCCGCTAGTTATTGCCACAGCTTGACTTCAGTGTGAAATCTCGTAAAACTTAATGGTAATGAAGTATTTTATATGCATGCATATACAAGTGTATCTTATTACAAGAAGCACAAAAAATGAAATGAAAAAAACAAAAACGGAGAAATTAATACAAAAAAAAAAATTGTCAACAATGAAACTTTTTACAATACCTCGGGTCATGCTTACACACAACAGAATATCAACGGAAATTAAATTGTCAGCAAGTGTTGCTTAATACGCATTATTATTATCATCATCAACAGTAGCAGCAACAGCAACAGCAGCCGAACTTCAACACACTTTGAAGTTCGCTTATGCAAACAGAGTTCAACAGCAAAACTTAATTGTTAAGTTGCAAAGTTACTCAACACAATGCAACACAGCCAACAAAATAAGATCAAAAACTGCTGACTGAACCCTTTCTTTTGTTGCTAATTAAAAAACTTTCTTTTTTTTTATATTAACAATTTCATAAGCAGCCAAAAAGTTGCGAAAAAGATACAATATCTATAAGTATAAAAGCATGTACAAACATACATACATACATACATACAAAAAAGGAGCTTAACATTTTATGTTTACACAAAGGCAATCATACGCCATGTTGTGCCATGCAGCGCAACTTGTCGTCACTGTCAACAAAGAATAAGTTTGAAATTTTGAGTAGCTGACATTTTGTTGAAGTTTCGTTAATTAGATAAAAGTTTTCGCCTATTGTAAATGACGCGGACGTTGAGTTAAAAGAAATTGACAAATAGTATTTTCTTTGTGTGTGTCTTGTTACCTCCTTTTTTCTGTTGTTGTTGTTGTTGTTGTTGCAATTTTTATTTGGTGTTTATCATTAGCAAGATAAAAAATTAATACCAAATTAGCAAATAAAAAAAATGAAAAGAAAAGGTTTTTAATGAACCTTCAAGTGCAGCTTGACTCAACCGGCAATCAAAGCTCGCGGCCTTTCCGGCGCAACTCGTTAAGAAAAGTTTGACACCCATCAAAGTAAACGAAGAAATAGAAGAAAAAAAAATTTGTTTCATAATTAAAAATTAAACTACCCTTTTTTTATTGCAAAGTGAAAAACCAAAAACAACAAAAATTAAAAAACATTAAAAATATACACTTTTTGCGCTAAATTTTGCTCAAAGAAAATGTTCATAAAAATAAAGAAAATTAGGCTGCTCGTCAAATCAAATATCAAATTATTAGAAGATAAAAAAAAATCAACCCTTTACAAATGTTTAAGGAAAATAAAAAAAAAAGTAAACAAAATTAGTAAAAATAGAAAAAGCGAAAAAAACAAAAAAGAAAAATAATAAGAAATGTAACCTGAAAGCAACCGGAAGCTGAATTTTTAATTTCTGTTCTTGCTTCCTGCTTTAATTGTTGTTGACAGACTGACAGACTGTTATACTGATAGACAGACTGACTGACAGTTGGATTTAACTTACTTCTGCCCCCTTTCTTCTTAAACCCTTTACAGCACACATACACATATAATGCCAAGTGACTTGTACACGCTTGGTTGTTATGTCGGAGAAATT
Source organism: Phortica magna (assembly GCA_037044515.1). Classification (NCBI taxonomy): domain Eukaryota; kingdom Metazoa; phylum Arthropoda; class Insecta; order Diptera; family Drosophilidae; genus Phortica; species Phortica magna. The sequence continues at coordinate 3,553 of JBAMBP010001539.1, forward strand.
TTAATTAAAGAAATTGCGGTTAATTCCGTTAAAAATTGCCCCTCCGGCATGCTTTCTATAAGGCTGAGATACTTTTTACGTGTTCGTTCTTTTTTGTTTTATTTTTTGCCGCGCAAGAGTTGAGTAATTGAAACAAAGTTACCATGTTGCATAAGAAATATGATGTGCCACATCAAAGTACTTTGTTTTTTTTTTTGGTTTTTTACTTATATTAATATACATGCATATATGAGTTGTAATGAAATTTCAGTTTGCCGGCATGTGGTTAACCGTTGAACGGTGCGTTGAGTTGTGTTGTGTTGTGGGCAATGCACGATTATGACGGACATGAGTAAATTTTAGCATTTTTCTCTTTGACATATTTCCTTTAAGCGCGCTTTATGTAATTATGCCCTTTTATGAAAATTCTATTAAATTCTAATTTAGATACAAATTAGCTTACAACATTAAACGAAATATAAAGTACTTTTATATACGTTAACACTTTTTTGTTTAAAGCTTTTTAATAACAACTTGAGTGTTTTTTTTTTTATCGTTTTTTGTTGAAACCAAAAAAAACGTTGTATTTGTAAGCACATGCAAAGGCAATTTTCAATGAAGGACTTGTCAAAGCGCAGTGACAGCAATGAAAGCACAGCTCAATAAAGCACGGTTCACTGGTTTGGCTCGACGATGAAGGACATCTTCGCTCAGCGTATAAGAAATTAACTGCAAAAGTCATTTAAAAACTGACATGACGGGATGAGCCGGATGACATGTAGCAAGCAAATATCATGTGATACATCATGCATCATGTTTGCGTCAAGCGAACCAACGTCATCGACTTCTTCATTACTCGCACATATACACGCGCACACACACACACATACACACGCTTATACGACACTTTAATAAGGATGCATGAAGATGAGTTTTTTTAATAGTGTTTCGTATGCCTTGCGGCATTAATTTATGCTACAAAATCATTTTCTTTCACAACGTTTCACGTTAAAAAATGCAAAAAGAAGAAAAAAAATGCAAAAAATAACAAAAAAAAAACAAAAAGTATGAAACAGGAAGAAAGTAACTGCAAAAAGAAATGCAAATTTATTGCAACACCCACGGCCAAAATTATATACTATGACACACACAAAAAATCAACAACAACTTGTTTGCTTACTATTAAATCATTCGCATCGTTTTCCACAACATTCCTTGCCAAACGACCGAACAGCCAATAAGAACCTGAACTTTAAAAAATCGTTTTGATAAGCGTATTACGCAGTCCATATTCAATTCAATTCTATTCTATAAGCTCATGTCATTCTCGTCGCCTTTATGCAATTTTAAATGAAACGCAATCGAAACCATAAACGTAAACAATATTAAAACAAATTATCTCACAAGTTATGCAACTTAAAACGCCATTCTCACTTTGGCTTTAATTTAAAATGCTAATTTGATGTTTTTTCTTTCTGCTTTTTAGTGTTTTCATATACAATACAATATACATTTCAACATACAAGGCTACTTTTACGTATGTACATATGTATGTATCTAACGTGAACGTGGCGCTTGTGCGGCATTGCTTGGGGTTAAATAAATTAAAGCGACTGCGACACACTGTAACTGTAACTAAACGAATATTAAACAAACAACCATCAAACACAAAATAAAAAGTAAAAAAATGCGCGGGATCAGGAATGCTGTCATCAGTAATATTTCCCTGCCATTTTCAGTTAAAATTTAAGACACTGCAAAATTTTGTTGTATTGCTTGCCCTTTTTTCACACTTTTTTTTTTCCTGAAATACACAAAATTAAGATACAATAGCAAACATGTTGTGGCAATGAAAAATCGAGCGAAAGAAAAATCGGCGTGTGCGTGTCAATATTTTTAGCTGCGATTTACTCTATGAATATTTCTCAAGGCCGTTTATTTTCGAAACATTTTGTTTTTTGTTGTCAAACATTTTAAGGCCAACACGCATGAACATTTCACTCACAAACAAAACCAAAACTAAAATCAAAACAAAAACAAAAACAGAAAAATAAAGAAAACTCAAACACTTTTGAGTAAGTTCAATATATCAACTGACGGTCGAAGAAATGGAAATTGTAAAGCAACATTTTTTTTTATTTACACAATTAAAAAAAATCGCATTGGTTCAGAGAATGTTCCAGCAATTCGACGTACAGAATTGTGATTAATTCAAAACTTATCAATATTTGAATAAAAATAAATACGCAATTTTAAAATATACTCTGATTTGAACTCGACTTGAACTTGACACTGAGTTTGTTTCGATTATTTTTTTAATATAATTTTTTACAGTCGAACTTCGATAATCCGAACTCTTAACTATTCTGTTGAACATAACTTGTTAGATGAAAATTCTTTTTATCAATTAATCAGTAATTCCAAAAATTCGATAATTTGAACACTATCCGTTTTATAATTGTTCAACTTATCGAAGTTCTACTGTACAAATACATGCATCACCTCTTATCGCATTTCAGTAGAAATGTATCTGTTGCTGTTTATAATTTCATAACATCGTAAAAAATAAAATAAAATAAAAAGTACACAATAATTTCATAAAATTTATTTATTCTTCTTACATTGCCTGATACTGACATACATAACTTTAAACGTATTTTTTGTCGTACAAATAAAAAAATAATTTACAACAACGCACAGTCCAGTAGTTCATTTTCTTTCTTTCTTTTTTTTTAGTTAACATTTTATACATAATATTACATTTTATTTTTGTTTATAAATAAATTATCAATTAATGTTTAAGTGTTTTGCGAATTAAAGCTTCTGACAGCACATGCGCGGAGACTTTGACTTGTAATCTTTTTTCTTTTTTTTTGAGAATTTACCACACAACGCGCTTAGATTAATACACAGCAGATTTGTCCATTCTCACAATCCGTTCCGGGTCGCATGAGCGTCTTGTGGCACCGTTCTTTGCACTCGCCCAAATGTTGAGCACAAGGAGCTGGCCTCACCGGCACTACAAACGTACAACAACATTGAAAGGTGTATAGGAAATGGTATGCAGCATAAAGACAGATACAGACACAGACACAGAAACAGTTATATAGACAGTTAACAGTTAACAGTTAAATAGAATTACATTGAAATTTTTATGTTAATTGAATATAAAAATTAATACCAATTAGCAGAAATTTATAGGAATGTTATGAGATGAAAACAGGAACGTTGATGAGTGACCGATGAATGATTGTGTGGAATTTAGTGATTTGTGATTTTTACTGTTAAAACATTAATTAAGATATTGTTGAATATATACAAATTTATAAAAAAAAACTTACATTCATAGCAGCACTCAACGCCCAAATGCGAATTTGATGGACAAAGACCTCTGTTGGTGGTTGGTTCATTGCAATCATTCGCATTCACACAAAGCCCGCCAACTAGCACACATTGTCGATCGCCGGGATAAACTTTTACGCCTTGCAGCACTGTCAAGTGAGAATGAAAATTCATTATTGAATTTATTCAACAATAAACAACAACGAATCAATAAAACAATAAGTTTAGTTTGAATACGCCTACATTTAAAATGATTAGACCATTAAATGTACTCCTCGTAAAAGGCGGCTAACTGATTTAATTAAGACAGCTCGTTAAACAGTATGGAAGTAAATATTTACGATAAAACAAATCAATTTAGCTTCTTGTAAATTTAAAAAATATATATAAAAAAGTTAAAATCAGACAGTATTTTAATTTCCTTCAATATGAAATAGGCGTTCATCGGATATAAAAATATTTATAAGAATGAAATTAAACGTTAAAAAATTCCTTAAGTTTAAAATTATGTAATTATATTACTACTATTTTCACTTTAACACTATTCTGTAACATTTTTTCAAAACAAAAAGTTCAATTAGAGTTTCGTTTTTTTTTCATAATTTTTTTCCATCGCTCAACATAAAATAAATATTTATCGGTGTTAGGGGGAGTATTGTATTTTTTGATTTAACATTGGTTTATAATCAATTAATTTATTTTAAAAATAATATTTGTCTTTACTTATTTGAAAATTTAATGCACACGCATGTTGTTGAAATCTTTTTTTTTTAATTTTTTTTTTAATTTTGTTCACAATGAAGGGAATAATTATTATTAATAATATTTGCAACCTTAAATCCACTCCTATAACGAGTTTTGGGTTTAAAGTAAATGTAATTTAATGCAAATTTAATGTAAAAATTTGCAAAAAAAAAAATTATGTTTATTCAAATATTTGTCTCTCAATTTCTCTTTTTTATAAAAATTATAATATTTTTTTTATTTTTTTGTCCGCTTTCACTATATTACAATCAAGATATTTGCCACTTACTATAAAAATCGGAGGCATCATTAACTTCATTTGTAGAAACGTCTGCACTGCTGAACGTTAAGATAGCAATTATGAAAACCGCCAACATATAAAATTTCACCGACATATTTTATAAATTTCTATTACACAAATGTAAATTATGAGCAATTCAAAAACAGTAATTGTTTATAGTAACACAGAAATCAGGCTTTGTTGCATACAAGCTGCCTTCAAAATCACACAATTGCGAGTCTTTTGTATACTGAACTAGAACACAACAAAATGTACACTGGCCAGAGAATTTTGGGCGCACGGTACTTTTAAACAGAATTGCTTTGCAAACGTTAGTTTTTTATTTTAATAATTGAATTGGTAAAAATGAATTTATTTTTAATAAATATAAACGCGCGCAGTAAAGCGTTTTGCACAGCTGGACACTCGATCGATAAATGAACAACAAGCAGCGTTTTTTTTTTATAGCGCAGACAATCGCACACCAAACTGAGTAACGAACTGTGAAGAAGAGCCGCAAAAACAAAGTGATATACAGCTCTCTCAATTCAATTAAAAAGCGTGAGAGCGTAGCAATTCATATTGTCAAACAAAAAAAAAAGCATAAAAAATAGAATTAAATGAATGAAAATAAAAGAAAAGTATGTATAATGAATTGTTGACCAACGCTACACAGAGAAATGGACAACAACAACAAGTTGTGTGTTTTATGTTAACCAGCAATGATGAGAACGCCAACGAAGCGAGCATACAGAATGCCAACATGGGCTCGGCGGCTGCCATCAACATGGATTTCAACAACGACAGACGCAAGAACAAAATAAAATTAATAACCAACAGCAACATCTGAAAGAACTTCAATTGAATGTCTTAGTAGCCCATAATTCATTCAATACTAACTCACTCACGCGGACTCACGCGCTCTAAAAAGCACGCATAAAAAATAAAAACAAAAGAACAACAACACGCAAACAAAACGAGACACAAGCTGAGAACAATTTCAATGAAATATTAAACATAAACGCCAATAAAAAAGAAATCAACAAAACAAAAAAAAAAGAAAAAAACACTAAAAATATTGCAGATGATATGAAGAAGTAGCATGCATGAAATGGCATCATGCACAAGAACATTATTTCCTACAATTCGAATTCATTTTGTTGTTCATTAACCGCATTTATCGAGGCGTAACGTGATTTTTCTGAATTGAAATCAAGTGATCTGGTTTTGAATGAATTCGGCAGAGCGTTATGAGATTATTTCATCGATGGGTGTTCTTCATTTTCTTTAAATATGAAATGAATGCAATAAAAGACAATAAACACACAGAACATCAATAAAAAAACGATTAAAAAACCTATACACACATACACATACATCATTACGTATACGTCATGTGATTCGTGAATTCCCAGCTGGGATTTGTTCCAAGAACTGTACACGGTCTGGAATTATCTGTCTATATGCCGCATTCGTATGTACGCTTGTACGCACAATAATTATTTTCCATAGCGCATTTCATGCAGACAAACAAAGTACACGTTTTCGATTTCGCTTTCAAAAGAATCACAAATTAATGTGTGACATCATATAATATAGGAAATGAAGTGATATATGTTTAGAATATTAAATGATTTTTATGTCTTCTTGCTTGAACTTCTCAATAAAGTTAATAAAACAAAAACCCCACGCGACTTTGTCTCGTGATTTTTAAGAATTTCAAAAACACAATAAAAATACAATAAAAAATGTCATCATTTATTCCAATAAAAAAAAACTGAGCATATTAAATTTGTCGTTGTAAATCGTGTTATCAGTGCTTGAATGTTTCGAAGGGCACAATTGTCTAATCTAACACACATAGTACAAACAAACAGGCTAACCAACCGACAGAAAGTCAGACTTAAATAAACAAAGCATAGAGACTCGTTGGAGTCATCTTCGAAATTGTGTGGCACAAAGCGGGAAGACACGTATAGAAATTGCTGAAATTTTACTAATAACATAATTAAGTAGAGAATAGAGAGATACAAAAATACAATTTTCCATTATGACAATTTTATGGATAATATGAGTAAGTGATACGGTATTACATATTCGGCTTAACAGAAAACATTTTATTGGTAATATTATTTTCATTATTATTGTACTTATTGTAACGTGTTCATTACCTGAAAAACACAGATTATAAGTATTATTGTGTGCACATGACAGTTGTAAGTACATATTTTTATTAAATCGGTCAAGGTCTCTTTTGCAAAATCGTTTGCGTTATCAAGCAAAATTTTAATGTCAAATTCTAAAAAAAAAATACTAAATAAATCTTTAATCGAGCAACATTGAAATATTGACAGCTTGTAAATTATGAATTGCATGAAAATGATTATGAAACATTGTATTCACTCAGCTATAATAATGACTACTCCTGCCGCAGATTTCATCTCAAGCTGTATTGAGTTTGGGTTGCAGTACTGCATTGTTTAAAAACATTGTGATGCCTTTGCATTTAACTCATTTATTACAAAGACAGCTTTCGCTATGATGCGGATCAATGCAGTACTGCTATCATTTGCTTTGAGAACCGCTGTTTAAAGAAAAAGCTCACACAAAATTTCCGGTTGTTGTCTCTGATACAATTCAATATTCTCAATAGCTTTTAACTTTAATTTTAGCAGAGCTACTTGTAGCACTTCAATGCTTAAATAATTCAAATATCAAGTATTTTTTTTTTATAACAGTCTGGATTTTAATCCATTTAATTGTAAATATAACCAGAATTCTGTTTGTGTTATCTTTTTCTGGGCAGAACTGTTTCTTTTTTTAATTAACTTCTACGAGAAATGTACGATTAATTGGTATTCTTGCCAGCTTCTCGCTTTTAAGCATTTTTACAAAATTTGCAACTTTTTGAATTTTTCAATATTGAAATTTAAAAAATATGTTTTTTGCAAGCCATAAAAAAATGTTCCAGTGTCAAGATCACTAACTAATAACCAATCCATTTTCGTTCCACAAAAAAACATTTTTTTTTTATTTTTACATTTATTCAAAATATTTTAGATATAAATAAAATCAAATTTTTGTTTGGACTAATGAAAATATGAATCTTAACATACTCTCAATTCAGTCTTTATTCGCTCAATTACTTTATCATGAATTAATAGAGTGTTTTTGAGTACTTAAAATCTAAAGCATTTCTATTAAGTCTACATATTTATTGTCTAAAGACGACTTTTGGAATACTGTTTGCTAATTACATGGAATTAACATGTATTAAATTTGTATTTTTTTTTTTTTTGTTGTTCATTTTTCACATTGCACTCGAATATGCGCAGTCATTTCTTATTATTGCCGGATTGGAAACGACGCCATTTCGTAGTGTCTTGTATAATATAACGGAATTGGCACAAAGTACACAAACTAACTAGTATCACAGTTTCGTATCTTTCTTGCTTGATATCATTTTGATGTATGAGTCAAGCCATGCTTATGTATGTCATATTCATACGCATGTCTGTTCAATTCAATGACAATGCTTGTCTGTTTGACCTGACAGGCGGTTATCAGTGACTGGACTTTTGCAGTTCGTTGATTGTGTACAAGTTCACAGCGGGCGTGTTGCTGGGTGTTTGTGGTGCGGTATTATTGGCGTTATTATTGTTGCTGTTATTGTTGCTGTTGTTGTTGTTGTTATTGGCCTCGTCCTTGGCCATTTCGATTGCCGCAAATGGTATAACAAATATGCTGGGCTTGGCCGCATGCTGCATTTTTATCACTGTGTCATAACTTGGCGGTGCAAATTCACTATATGAGGGCGCTGGTGTCGGTGGCGGCATTGGCAAGTCACTGATATTCGCATTACGTTGAGTTTGTCTATTTCTGCAACGTCGATCCGAGCAGGCCATGAGCATGAAGAAGGCCGCGAGCGCCAAAAATGTCGCGACATACCAAATAATTGTAATCACATCCATTGCAGTCTGTGAGAGTTCGTTGCTGCTACTGTCAACAACTGTAAATAAATCGAAATAAATAAAATATAAGAATATGCTATAAATAATCTCATGTCTGTTTGTTTAACAATTGTCATACACCAAATGTGCTAATAAAATTATTGTACATGAAATATTGACTTTGTTGTGTCGTCGTTCAGTTATTTTAGCGAATCTTGAAGATTGGCGCACTGAGCGAGGTGTGGCATTGTTTTGAATTCAATTTAACGTGTGTTTCATGAAAGCTATAAATAGTAAAACAACGAAGAGCCAAGATTGAACTCTAGACACACCACAATTAAGTTTGATTGCATCTTATAATCAGTGACGTTTTATATTTATTATTTTTTAATCATACTGACGAACGTCACGTACGTCATATTCAACTAGTCATTTCTAGATGCCAATAAGTTATTAGTTATAACATTTTTTTATTTATATCATGACTTGTACCACACTAATTGAGTCATTTCCAATCATGTGTTTCATGTCTCTTCACTTCGCACACATTTTATATGAATAAGTATATGAATTAATGAATGTTTTTTGATTAAATGATTTTTATTACTTACTATTCTTGTAGATAATTATTTTCGTCGTATTATCTCCGCGTTCATTTAAGATCTGTGTTTCTGTTTGATTCAATTTCAAATTAGTGTCCAATGTGCGTGCAAAAGAGTTCTCTAAGGTAAATAAATAGGCCTGACCGTGTGCACTCTTTGCGTTGACGGTTAATACTGAAATGGCAAAAATTGAATATGAGTTCCGATTGCAAAAATTATATACTATAAAACAAGCATAAATATATTGATAAAAATCAGCAACGACATTTATAATTAGATAGCTTATCTAAGGTTGTATTCATGGCACACATATGTACATATGTACGAAAATTAATGAATACCAAAAACAACAATGATAATACTTAATAACTTAAAAATAGCAACCAACAAATTATTTTTGCGGTATTTTTTTCCGCACCCTCAAATAAATAACAAAGTTTATTGTTATTTCAATTGAGAACTGTCTTAATTGTTTAAACTGAAGTTGACATTAGTTATTGGTTATAAAAAAATGAAAGTAACAACAACGATAATGAGTGTGAACAAGAAGACAGAAGAAGAGAAGCCACTAGAAGATATAAGTACATATTCGCTTTGCTGATAAGGTTCGTGTAGACATACTCAGTAATATATAGCGCCTTAATGTCTCACAAAGCGAACAAGTCGTTTCAGTAAATTGATCGTTTTTTTTGTATACATAAGTATTTGAAAACATTTACATTTTCTTTCTAAGCATTATAATTTTTGAGGGGTTTGAGCGCAAAACATTTTAACTTTTGCAATAAAAAAATGGATTGCTTGAAATCGTTTTTTTTTTTTGTGTATTTCAAGCATATGTATATGTCATGTCTTGCATGCTCTTAACGTTATCTATATGTCTATTTTCGATATGTTTATGGCATACCTTTTTGACAGAAACAAAAATCAAGCCGTCATTGTAGTAAAGTACAACTTGGCAACAATCGAACACGAATGCAGATAACACGAATTTCACAATGTAAAAATACTGTTGAAAATGCTGACATAGGTCAGTGCGCAAACACCCCGTCATCGAAGCAAGCCACCGCCGCATCATTTAGCGCCGGAAACTTTCATACCTTTTTATTTATTTTTTTTCAACAGACAGTCAGCTGATCGTTAATTTTAATAAAGTCAGTAAAAACAAAAACAGCTTAAGAAACAAAAATAACAAATAAAACAAACAAATTGATTGACAAGTCTGCATTGTCGACGTGCCCTTTTTTTTGTTTTGTTGATTTTACGTTTTTTATTTATTAAAATTAACGATAATTTTTTCGCATGAAGTTCAGAAAACCGTTGCTATGAGTAATCAGTTGAATGATAAATCCAAAATTACAGTTAAATGTTTCATGCTTGCAAAACGTACACGAATGACACAAATACATGCAAGCACACACACACACACATATACAATGCAAGATAAACGACGAGGTAATTTCAACATTTAAAAAATCAACTAAATTGAGGTAAAGTTTACTTCAAAAAAAAAAAAAAAAAAGTGGGGGGTGGGGGGAAACCCTTAAGCAAATATTATTTGAACGCTATTCAGTTTTATACAACACAATGTCATATAAAGTGTTCAACAAAGTTAAGTTATTGCCCTATAATCGATTTTGATAAAAATTTCCGCATTATTTCTCAATTAACTTAATTAATTTAAGTGCGTCGTCTCAAATCGGATGTCATTAACCCGCAAATATAAATTAAATTTATATATATGTATATACTTTTTTTTAAAGGTTTCATTTGTGCTCAGCGGCAACAAAGGCAAATCAATAAGGAAAATAAAATAACAAGCCTTTCAAATAATTATAAAAAAAAAGGCAAAGTTTTATAAAAATGTTTGTATTTATTTATAAATTTTTTAATTCATTAAAATCGATAAGAAGAATTAAGCGCAAAGTTCCGATACAATTGTTTATAAATAGCCATAAAACGCAGCCGGCAATCAATCAAAACAAAACCAAACGATTAAATACTATTTAGCAATTAATCGTCGAACATGCGTAGAAAACCCATAAAGAAATAAAACCCATAAAAAAAAAAACAAATCGGTCTGTCTTACTATCGGAAATTCTCTCTATAAAGCTCTTGAAAACACTTGTGCACTTTAACAGTAAGTACCACAATTTATTCAAGGGATTTCACTTCAATTATAAGGGGAATACACATTTGATTGAAATGTATTTTTAATGAGTTAATCCACTGACTAAACATATCACCATTTGTGCTTCATGGAAATTATTGAAATTATCGTTGTTGTAAATGAATTCATGCTAAATAGAGTCAGTCACGCTTTTGATAAGCATATGCCAGAGTTCCTATAACAAAATTCTTGTTGATAAATTAAATAACATATTAATGCTTTCAACAATTTCCAAGACAGATTATTAAACATAACATGTAAATAAAATTATTATTGAAAACCGTTTTGACGTAACCAAACTTTACACTCTGCAAAGACGATAAAAATGACAGCGTCACATTGTAATTTGTAAGAAGTATCACACGTTAAGCAAATGTTCATGACGTTAACACTCTCAGATACAAAACGAACTTTTAGCTTGTTTATGATCACGGTCATAGCACGTCTTCCAACTTTATCAGCATATATATCTTTATATTTTGACAAGCCAAATAATTGTTTAGCTTAAACTGTAAAGTAACGCAAATTCGACACATTTGATAGAACATTATATACTTCATGTGATTATCAAAAATAGCAAATATCATAAACATCTTATTATTGTTGTTTTCATTAACTTTGACAATGTGTATGTAAAGCACGAAATTTTAGCCAAGATACATTTTTACCGCTGAAACATTGAAAAATTTATTCGCTAAGTACATGAGACATGCTAACAAAATAATTCGTTGTTAATTTATTGGCAAATATTTACAGATTTGTTAGACTGTTCAAATTAATGAAATGTTTTTTGCAAATATTTTGTTAAAAAAACTTTGGTTCTATTTAATTTATAAATTATTCATTTATTCATTAATAGGAAGCGCGCTTTTTACGGTCAATTAATTTGTTCTAGTAAAAGTTATGAATGAATATTCCTAAAACCGCTGGGTTTTATTTTAATATTTTTATAAATATACAGAAAATCATTTAAATTTTCTTGATTACGGAAATATTCGAGGAAAAAACCTTGCATTGTTATTATATTGTAAATCTGAGATATTTGATTCGATTGTTATTATTTTACAATGAAATTTACAAACGGAAAAACATCGTCACACTTTTGTAAGCTTTAACACTGAACTTGTCGTTATAATGTATTTATTATAAACTTTAATTTAATTGTGCCAAGTTTCAAGAGCTCAACGGATTCTTCAGAGTAATTCGAAATACTAAGAAACAATTTTAGAAAACTAGAATCAACTCATGACGAAAATTAGTTTTATTGATGATAGTTTATATTAAATTGTCCCATAATATAGGCTTAATTTATGATATAGCTTAACAACGCTACTTATATATGGTATCCCCATACATGCATATGTACATATCTAGACAGATATAAACAACTATTAAATTAACTTTGATTGTTTGCATTCAAAGCAATTGTAAAAAATTCAATTTCATGCACATGCACTTGATCTTGATCTTGATCAGCAACACTTTGTGAATGACTTCACACGACTTTTGACAGAATGTGGCCATGAGTCGTACACATTCTTTGAACCGTAAGCGGACTTAGAACCGAAACGATATATAGTATGTCTTTAAAATCACTCACCTATGGATATAACTGTCAGTGCCATATTTCCGAGATGCTTAGAGTTCAACATTTTGTATACTGTTTGAGTCAAAATTCTTGACGACAATTTCAGATTTGACGTTAAAAAATTGACCGAAAAAAATTATTGTTATTAGACTGAATTGCGTTTATTTCACACACGTTTGCAATTTTCTGTAAATTTATTTTAATTTATTTAACGTTTTGCCAGACAAGAAAATGTCGTGGCCGTTTTATTTAACACGAATTACAAATGCTGGCACTCGCTTGTCCGTACGTACGTCGTGTACGTTTGCTCGATCAGAGGTTCGCCTTTCGACTGGCTGACTAACTTAACGACTGGGGCGCACAACACAGTGAATTGATCTTCCAAGTTCAAGATTGGCAAGCGTGACAATATGCTCGGGCCGGTCGCTTGTGTTCGGATTTTCGTTCGGCCGAATGATTCGTTTAGTCAAACTATGGTAGCGTTTTGAAAAGCAACAACAATGTTTGACTTTTATGAGTCACAGTAATTTCAAAACCGGCTTAAATCAAACAAATGCCGAGATAAAAAAATGTTTCAAATTATTAACGTGAAAAACACACACACACACACAAACCAATTTCACAAAGCGAATCGTTACGTGCTAAAGCTACACGCGTCTAAAAAACCCGGGTCAACAGCAATCGAGTTCTTTTATACCCACGCCCCAAACTAGCTGAAATAAAATATTTAAATGTGAGTGTGTGTGACAACACGAATACGTCGGGACGCGCCATTTTATTAAGGCATATAAATTAACAACGACCGAATAAATGAAAAAAAAAAACATAATGAAATTGTCGCCCAAGCCGAGACTTTGCTGACATCGACAACTTGGTAACAAAATGTTATCAGAGCACGTTTATTTCACAATTTATACATTAAACTCGTAGTACTGTTAAACGAAATTAATTGCTTTCAAACTTTTGACTTGTTGACATTTATTAACAGGTTCGACGCCATTCTCTGCACACTCTCACTGTACTGTGTTCACTCTTCTTCACTTATTGTTTTTGTTTTCGATTACCTAAAATGCTTATTTTCAAGTGGTTTTTTGGCAACTTTCTGGCCATTTTTCGATGTTGTATAACTTCGTACTTTAACGCAACTTTAGCATTAACGAGCTTAGAAAAGAAAAAAGAGAATTTAATAAAATTAAATAAAACTTGAAATTAACGGCCGTGAACTTGTCTCTTCAAGACATTGTAGTGTTTTAAAAACGAGTTTATTGGCTTAAATAATAAGCATGTTAAAGTTTTTATTTTTTGTTTCTTTTTCTTCCTCTCTCTTTAATTATATACTCTAAAAGTATGAACGACTTCCTCATGAACAGTCGCTAATTGATTTAAACACTTCAAAAACTAAGTAAACTATTCAAGGAGAGCATACAGACAAATGACAATTGTTGTAAATATAACGCGACCCATAAAACTGTGTACTATAACTCAGACAACGCCAACAATGACTTTGAAATTTTTATGAACAAAGTGAATTTATCTTATTTGTATTGCTGCTGCATGGTGAATAAAAAATTTCTCTTAAAGTGTAACGAACAAAGTCGGGTGCCAAATTCAGATTGCACATTGCAATTAATACAAATACTATAAACAATTTTTGTTTTCTATTTCTAAAAAAAAACTGTTCCTTACAAATATATATGTTGCAGTATTAAAATACTCGAATCACTCACGTGTGCATAATTTCAATTATTGTTTAAATCACCACAAGTTGCGGCTGTCAGAGGCAATTGAACTTTTCAATTGAAAAGTTTACGGACAGATACTTTTATGCAAGCTCGTACCATATAAAGTTGCATAATGCTATAGCAAAATTGAATGCGTATGTCTTCCACAAATGAAGACGAAAGAAAAATCACAAAAGTGTCGTTTATAACACACTTAAATGCAATTAATTTGAAATACAAATATATTGTGACAAATAAAACATTTCATAGTATTCTGTGTAACGAACAAGTTTTAGTTAAAATTCACAAAAAAAAAAATACTGACTGCTGACTCAACGCTTAAAGTTAACAACTTATGAAATTGTTAACGTTTTGAAGCTTTAAGCGTGCATCCGTTTATTTACATAAACCATCGAAATGTGCTTTCCCCAATTTAAGCATTGCTCACCTGGATGGTGTTGAGAACGTAGCCAGCTTGTCAAGTATTGATAGTTCCAAAGTTGTGTTGTAGAGGGGGACCGACACTTTCCCCTCCATGGCTGCGCCTTCGAATTGTGCTTGTTAATTAATTCATTTGGTTAGGAAATAAAAAAGAATATTAACTAATTTACAATTTTTTTTTAACATTTTTCCATTTTTATTAGGAATTTTCCTTTACATTTGCGCTTAATTTGTTTTCAAACAAAGAATTCGGTTATTTGAATTTTTGCACTTTAACTATTATTACAGACAATTGGAATGCGTGGGTGTATATACTTTTTTTTTTGTTTTGAGATTACTGCATTTTTTCAATTACTTTAAGGAATTGTTGTTTTTTTTTTTGTATACTTTTTCAAATAAATATAAATTTTAAGCTTCAGTTCATGTTAATGCAAATAGAATATTGCTATTGTTTTTTTTTTTAATATACATTATTGAAAACAAAAAAAAATGTGTAAAACTAAAAAGTTAATCAAATCACGAACTGCGAAACTAAAGCTTGACGGATATATTCTTTGACACAAACAGGTACAACTATTCATGGAATGCTTAGTTATGCAGTTTCGCTGCGTTTTTTATTTCTCCTTATATTCAATTATATTTTGTTTTGTTTTTTAATTCCTACATTTAACATGTTGTTTGTTTTTGTTTTTTTTTTTGTTACTAAATATAAGTTTCGTATTAAAAATTTGAGCTACCTAATATAATATATTTAAATATGTTTTTTTGAACTTACAATAGAAGCTTACATTTTTTTAATTGATTTTGTTGAATTGCATGAGATTTTACTTTTAATTGAGATTAATTTCGAAGGGCAGCTACCTGAAAGATTCTTCATCTAATACATATCCTTTGCAGCTTAACACATTTTTGATATTAATACTTAATAATAGTAAATGAGATTATTTACAAAAATATATCAAAAATAAAAACAAATACTTGTTAAGACTTAAACATATAAATTTCATTCGGTACTTTTACGTAATTAAATTTTTGAGTCAGCGATAAAACTACGACAATTTATATTTACATAGCAACATTTACAGTTTTCATTTTTTTATAATTTTTTATAACCAACGTTAAATACGCAAGCTTACAATAACAACAATTAAAACATTTCAAACAATCTCTTAGATACCTAAAGCTACCACTATTTTGTCCCGCACTGACTCAACATGTTAATGATGGGCGCACTTTTGTAAATGCTAAAATTCTTAACACTTAAAATTTGACTTTTTGTATGAAATTGAGTTTCTGATTGTTAAGACATTTATCTGTCAGGAAAAAGAGATTCATAACTAGGAGGCAGATCTTTAGGCGTTGGTGGCTGTTGTGGCTGATCTGGCGGTAACTGAGATAACTCACTTGTAAAGACATTGTCGAAATGTGGTGCTGTGGGCAGCTCTATGGTGGGTACGTCATTCTATTTTACAAAAGCAATAAAATTTTTTAATCTTAAATTTACATATACATATATATTTCATATTGTTGACTTACGCGTTGTTGTCTACGCTGATGGAGTGCAGCTGCAGATGCCTCATGTGCATGCTGTTGTACCGTAATGCAGTTCCAATATTTCCAGCATATCCACACACAGAAGCCAACGCCCAGCATGGTAAATATCAAGGACGTAATTGCGGACAACGCCACATTTGTTGTATCTATCTCTTGGGCAGTAATAGCGTCATGGAAACACGAAACTTCATCACGGCATGGATACATACAATTAGTGACATTGTCCCGAACAAAATAACGCGATATGCATGAATAAAGGTCATTAGGATTACAAAGGAAATCCCCTGAATATTGACACTCAGAGTGTGCTGTCAATACCATGCGTATTTCAAGCGGTTCATGAATCATATGCCTTTTATCGATATGTATGTGCACTGTAACATCGCGATCGCGTTGGTCAAATATTAAGCGGCCAGCAGGACCATCAATAGAAATATCATTGCAAATACGTTCACTTGGCGATCGATTTCCACCAGTAAATTGTATATAATCCAAACAGCCGCCAGTTACTGGATCATGTCTGAATTTCAGTCGTGTAATAATGGTGTAAATACCTCGCGGTGGACGCTGTTTAGTCTGTACATTAAATAAACAATCATACTTCAGTTTGTTTGATGAATAAACACCAGGCATTGTGGCGTTCCAGGTTTGTGTAATAATCGACCCAGAGTCATGATCGTCGGTAAGTGTGATTACAGGATCACCACGGAAGGGCTTTTGCAAAGCAATAATAAGTTTGTCAGAGCAAAGATAATCCTGAAGTCGCACTGAGTATGAAAATATTTATTATGAGCCAGTCTTCGTTTTAATTTCTTTATTATATATATTTCTATATTGTGCAACTTACCATTTTTATACGAATCACTAAAATGCAACAAATAACAAAGTATGAATGTACATAAACAAATAAAAACTTGGCATTTATTCATTTTGTTTGCACGACCTGCGTGCGACCTTTCTTTTAAGAAAAACAAATAAAGCCGTTTAGAAGAAACTTCTTATAAATTGTATTTGCGTTGTAGTGACAGAAATAAAGCAATGAATTAAAATTTTGTCGTCAAAAAATTTAAATTCTGCGGAAATTCACAAGATTTTTCTTTTTGGTTTCTGTTTTGTGTCTCTATTCTCCAGAGTTGTCACCGCCGCAAAAGGAGATGAAAACTACTCAATTGCACACAAATTTGCAATTGTGAGTTTTTAACATCGCCGAATTTTGGAGAGTCACCCAGATTGACGTAGCCCAAGTGCTCGTTCAACTTAAAACGACATAGAACCAACCAAAAATATTCGTACATTTTGCCTTTAGCCAATTTCTTCTTCTTCCGCGTAAACAAGACGCCAATGCGACATTTCGGTACACAAATGGTTTTTTCGCTGACACCGTGTCGAATATATTGAATAACGGTTGTTTAATTTGTTCCGCGGAATTCACCACATCAATCATCATCATAAAATGCCTGATTTGAACTGGATCGAGCCAATGGCTCATGAAATCCCATGTATAATCAAAAAATTACTCTCTCTGTGGCATTGTTGATTGACCAGCTTAGATTTTTATATAATTTTATTTTTAATATAATAATGAAGAAGAAAAAGAGTTTCATACACACAAGTTGCTCATAGAATGATGATGTTGACATGAATGATGTTGATCGGCCTTTAACACCAACAGCTGATCTTTTGACAAAAGTCATATGGTGTTTTGCATAGCAAAATTTTCCGCGAATAGATAAGAGCAATGAGGCTTTTTGCATAAAAGCGCTGGGCGATCGTGTTGTCCAAATTCATTACGAAAATTTTGGAAGTAGCTGCAACAGATGCACAAACTATTAAAGTACAAATTTAATTATGATATAAATAGCAAAGTTCATCATAAAACTAACGAATACAAGTGCCTTATTTTTGTACGATCTGAAGACCGTTAAGATATTACTTATGACAATAACTGGAGAATAATCAACGACCCGGAAATATGGCTACATCTGACTTTACACTAGGCGGATTTGCATCTGTAGGAGCTACACTTTTTACTAACCCCATCGAGGTATAACGCATTCGTTTATATTTATTCTTATATTATTTACAATAAGTTTTTTTACAAAGGTCATAAAGACACGAATTCAATTACAAGGCGAACTAGCGGCTCGTGGATCTTATGTAGAACCGTACAAAGGAGTTTTCCAAGCTTTTGTGGCCGTTGCTAAAAACGATGGCATAGTTGGTTTACAAAAAGGCTTAGTACCCGCCTTGTATTTTCAATTCATCATCAATTCTTTTAGGTAATTCAAATGAACTGTGTTAGTTTTTTTCTCTCAAGTAATCAAAACTTTTTGTAGATTAAGCATTTACACCAATGCTGTTGAAAAAGGTTGGATGTTGAACAAGAATGGAGAGAACTCATTTAGTCGAGGACTGTTTTGGGGAGCCATTGGTGGTGCGATCGGTTCCTACTGTTCTAGTCCATTTTTTATGGTAAGCTTGTGACAGTTATATAAAGTTTATGTTAGCAATTCAATGTCATCTCAAAGCATTAAAAAATATTTTATGACGAATTATTCAAATGTTTTGGCAGACGTTATTCCGCCAAAGATAAGATAATAACACGGACGCACACTTCATGAAAATTATAAAACAGCAACTTTGACACTGATAAGAAATGTCTTGCCTACTTAAATAATGTTGTTCATTTTCTTACAGGTCAAAACACAACTACAATCTCAGGCAGCAAAGAAAATTGCGGTTGGTTATCAGCATACACACACATCCATGATGGATGCTCTTAGGCAGATTTACAAAAAAAATGGCATAACTGGGCTGTGGCGTGGATCAATGGCAGCGATACCTCGCGCAGCCATCGGCTCTGGCGCACAGATTGCAACGTTTGACCAGACAAAAGGTTTGCTACGCGAACATAATCTTGTAACGCAACCAACGTGCAATTCCTTTTGCTCTGGCTTGATTGCTGGTTCACTTATGTCTTTTGCTATTACGCCTCCTGATGTCATTACAACCCGTCTTTATAACCAAGGTACCGATGCGCAAGGACGAGGTCTTACTTACAAGGGTTGGCTTGATTGTTTTATAAAGATTGCTCGCTCAGAGGGTATCTATGGTATGTATAAAGGTTTCTGGGCGAATTATCTTCGTATTGCGCCACATTCAACGCTAGTCTTGCTATTCTTTGATGAATTGATATCTGTACGCGAACAGTATCAAATAAAAATCTGAAGTCTTCAAGCTGTTCATCGGAACGGAATCCAAGTTTAGTTGCTAGTTTTATTAGAGTCAAGTTCTTATATGTTAAGTTGTTGTTTTGTTTATTGAGTTTAAAACTGAGTCAACCTTAGCTTATATTTAATTTACTAAAAAGTTGTTACAGTAAGTGCCCTGAGATTCTACCTTACATTTAACAAGTTCCTTATGCTCAAATGTGTTCCCTTATTTCAAAACAAGTGCAATTAAAACCAAATAAAGTAAACTGTTGAAGTTTGTATAAAAAATAATAATTGGTGTTTATTAAAAAAATAAAATGTTTAGACGTAATATTTCTTATAATATTGATGCATTAACATAAAAATTTTGGCGCCAAAAGAAATTGCACTGAGCAACGAACAAGTCAATCGAAAAACAGCTCTGCGTTTATAGCGGTTACTTGTACTTGTAAATATAAAATAATTTTACGATGTCAACTTCATATCCAAATAAAAACTTAAGTTTGTTTTCCGCGACCCAGGAGTAATCAAAAATTTCGTCAGAAGACATAATTGTTGTATGTTTCCAAAACTGTGAAAAAGGGTCCTTGTCAGAGACCCAGATTGATCATCATAACAATATTTCGTAGCCTTTCGACTGATAAATACATTCTCCAAATTTGAATTGTACCTAAATCATTGGTGGGTCATTGGAATAAAACAATAATCTAACCAATTACTTTCCAACACTATTCAGATTCCCTTCACATATGCAATTTACTATCATCACTAGAAAATGTCTGCCGCATTGTGAAAAAACGTAAACGTTTTCTAGTAAATTTTTTGCAAACTATCGGTTATAGTTGAATACAGTTGAAGAGATTTAATTGAGTTTAATTATTTAATCAGAAAAGTAAATTGATTCAGCTGAAATAAAATTTGACTATAAAGTGTTTGTGTTGATATTGCCCCTGTCGTGCACATTTTGCAAAAGCCGACAGCGGCTAACCGCATTTAGTCAGACATTTGGTTTCTTGAATAAATTTTTTTTTGACATTGATGTAACTACTTACAATGTCTTTACCACCATACATGATACCGCCAAATGCTTGGGCGGCACAAATAATGGCCCAGCAAGCATATGCGGCGGCACATGCTCAGCAAGCACAACTGCACGCTCAACAACACCAAATGGCGAATCAAATACAACAAATACCACCACCTGGAGCACCATTGCCGTCAGTAGCTAACACAAATGCAAATGGCACCGGGCCTGCAGGAAATGGAGGAGCGCAACCTCAAGCGGGACAAATTCTTCCACCCAAGCCAGACATAGTCACTGAAGAAAAATTACAGGAGAAATCCTTAAAATGGCAACAATTACAGTCAAAACGGTTTGCCGAAAAGCGCAAATTCGGTTTTATTGATGCACAAAAGGAGGATATGCCGCCAGAGCACATACGTAAAATCATTAGAGATCATGGAGATATGACTTCTCGTAAATACCGACATGATAAACGGGTCTATTTGGGAGCTCTTAAGTATATGCCACATGCAGTGTTAAAACTGCTAGAAAATATGCCAATGCCATGGGAGCAAATACGTGATGTGCAGGTTTTATATCACATAACAGGTGCAATAACCTTTGTGAATGAAATACCATGGGTAATAGAACCCGTTTACATAGCTCAATGGGGGTAGGTTTATTTATTGCTCTGCATAAATTAGAATTTAATTGCGACTAAACTAATTTATAGAACTATGTGGATCATGATGCGCCGTGAAAAACGTGATCGTCGCCACTTTAAGCGAATGCGTTTTCCACCATTTGACGACGAAGAACCCCCACTGGATTATGCTGACAATGTGCTGGATGTAGAACCATTAGAAGCTATACAAATTGAGCTGGATAATGAGGAAGACAACGCAGTGTACAAGTGGTTTTATGACCATCGACCATTGGTTGATACTCCGTAAGCAACAGAATCACAATTGTAAGGCCTTATCTTTTATTGCAAATTTCGTTACACAGGTTTGTAAATGGATCAACTTATCGTAAGTGGAATCTATCATTACCACAGTTAGCTACGCTGTACCGATTGGCAAATCAACTACTAACTGATTTGGTGGATAACAATTTCTTTTACCTTTTCGACCCAAAAAGCTTTTTCACAGCTAAAGCTTTGAATATGGCAATACCTGGCGGTCCTAAATTTGAACCACTCATAAAGGATCATAACGTCGGGTTGGTTTCTTAAGATTATAACCTTTAATAAGGCATTAAATAATATTAAACTTCTTTTAAGCAGCGATGAAGACTGGAACGAGTTTAATGACATAAATAAGGTTATAATACGTCAGCCCATACGTACTGAGTATCGTATTGCTTTTCCATACCTTTACAACAACATGCCACATTTTGTGCATCTTTCTTGGTAAGTTCTAATAATAAATCTATAAAGAGTCTTAAAATAGTCTAGTACACTGTCAGTTAGAATTGAATAATTGATAAATATTTATTCAATTCTTCATGCAGTGTTATAAAAATTAAAACCTTTTGACCAATTTACTACGAATTAGCGATAATTCATATTTTTTAAGGTGCAATTTTTAACTTAGTTGCTACTATTTAGTTAAAGTAGTAACTGCTGAGGATTGCGAACATTTACCCATCGTTATTTAAATTGATGGTTTCAATCAAAATAAAACTATGCATATAATAGACAAATTTATATTTTGCGTTTGTCAGGTATCATGCACCCAACGTGGTATACATAAAAACAGAGGATCCAGATCTACCAGCGTTTTATTTTGATCCGCTTATAAATCCCATTTCACACCGACATGCAAATATCAAAGTGCAAGAGCCAATGCCGGAAGACGATGAAGAATTTACGTTACCGGATGATGTGCAACCATTCCTACAGGATACTCCATTATACACGGACAACACAGCTAATGGTATTGCACTCCTCTGGGCACCCAGGCCATTTAATTTGCGTTCAGGTCGGTCAAGACGTGCTATTGATATTCCGCTTGTGAAGAGTTGGTATAAGGAGCATTGTCCTCCTGGACATCCGGTCAAAGTACGTGTAAGCTACCAGAAACTGCTTAAATACTACGTACTTAATGCTCTCAAACATCGCAAGCCGAAGCCTCAAAAGAAACGGTAAATATAGTTGCGACTACATTATTGTTAAAAAAAAAAATGGAAATTAATATTTTAAACATACTTATTTTTTATTCTGCCAGTTATCTTTTCCGTTCGTTTAAAGCAACGAAATTTTTCCAAACGACAACGCTTGACTGGGTAGAGGCAGGTCTACAAGTGTGTCGTCAAGGCTATAATATGCTTAATCTGCTCATTCATCGTAAAAATCTTAACTATTTGCATTTGGATTACAATTTCAATTTAAAGCCAGTAAAAACTCTAACCACAAAGGAACGCAAAAAGTCACGTTTTGGAAATGGTAGGTTTTTTTTTCGTTTCTTTGATATCAACTTGATAATAAGTTATATTTGCCTTTGAATAAAAAATAGCTTTCCATTTGTGTCGCGAGATTCTACGCTTGACTAAGCTCATCATTGACTCTCACGTACAATATCGACTTAACAATGTCGATGCGTTTCAGCTCGCAGATGGCCTGCAATATATTTTTGCCCACGTTGGTCAACTTACCGGCATGTATCGTTACAAATATAAACTTATGCGTCAAATACGCATGTGCAAAGATTTGAAACATTTGATTTACTATCGTTTCAATACTGGTCCTGTCGGTAAAGGACCAGGCTGCGGTTTTTGGGCACCCGGTTGGCGAGTGTGGCTCTTTTTCATGCGAGGCATTACACCTTTACTTGAACGCTGGCTTGGTAATCTGCTTTCACGACAATTTGAGGGTCGACACTCTAAAGGAGTTGCAAAAACTGTAACCAAACAGCGAGTAGAATCGCACTTTGATTTAGAGCTTCGAGCATCAGTTATGCATGATATTGTGGATATGATGCCTGAGGGCATTAAGCAGAACAAAGCGCGTACCATTTTGCAGCATTTATCTGAAGCTTGGCGTTGTTGGAAGGCGAATATACCATGGAAAGTACCCGGGTTACCAATACCCATTGAGAATATGATTTTACGTTATGTTAAAATGAAAGCCGATTGGTGGACAAATACAGCACATTACAACCGCGAGCGTATACGGCGAGGGGCTACAGTAGACAAAACGGTCTGCAAAAAGAATCTGGGTCGCTTAACACGTCTTTATCTGAAAGCTGAACAGGAGAGGCAGCACAACTATCTTAAAGATGGTCCGTACATATCACCAGAGGAGGCTGTAGCCATTTACACTACAACAGTACATTGGTTGGAGTCGCGTCGTTTTGCTCCAATTCCTTTTCCACCATTATCATACAAGCACGATACGAAATTGTTGATTTTGGCGCTGGAACGTTTAAAGGAAGCGTACAGTGTTAAATCACGTTTAAATCAGAGTCAACGTGAAGAATTGGGTCTCATTGAACAGGCCTACGACAATCCACATGAAGCTCTTTCTCGTATTAAGCGTCATTTACTTACGCAGCGTGCTTTTAAAGAGGTAAATTTTTTGAAAATTGTGATTGTGTTCTATAAATAAAGTTATAAATTAATTTTAGGTTGGCATTGAATTTATGGATTTATACAGTCACTTGATTCCTGTGTATGAGGTGGAACCGCTCGAGAAAATTACCGATGCCTACTTAGATCAATATCTATGGTATGAGGCCGATAAACGTAGACTTTTCCCGCCTTGGATCAAACCCAGTGACACGGAGCCACCGCCACTGTTAGCCTACAAGTGGTGTCAAGGTATTGTTAAAAAGTTGACAAGACAACAAATAGTTTGGCAAGTGTTAAAACGAGTAATTAAATTGTTGTGCTCTGCGCGTGTGATTTGTGGCAATGCGATTTATTCTGA
Source organism: Phortica magna (assembly GCA_037044515.1). NCBI lineage: Eukaryota > Metazoa > Arthropoda > Insecta > Diptera > Drosophilidae > Phortica > Phortica magna. Next base: position 28,064 of record JBAMBP010001539.1, read on the forward strand.
CAATCCCCTTGTTGCAAACCTCACGCTTATGGTGCAATCCGACAACATTATTTGCAAACAAATTTACATAAGCCTGTAGGACTCTTGTAGAGTTACAAAACCTAAAAAAATTTGTTCTATTTTCATATTTAAGGCATCAACAATCTCCAGGAAGTCTGGGATGTCGGCGAGGGTGAATGTAATGTGTTGCTTGAGTCACGCTTTGAAAAACTGTATGAAAAAATCGATTTGACTTTGTTAAATCGTTTGTTGCGTCTTATTGTCGATCATAACATTGCTGACTACATGACGGCCAAAAACAATGTTGTTATCAATTACAAGGATATGAACCACACTAACAGTTACGGCATTATTCGTGGTCTCCAATTTTCATCTTTCATTACACAATATTACGGATTGGTTTTGGATTTACTTGTGCTTGGTTTGCATCGTGCCAGTGAAATGGCTGGTCCACCACAAATGCCCAACGATTTCTTAACATTTCAAGATTCAGTCACGGAAATTGCTCATCCTATCCGACTGTATTGTCGTTATGTGGATCGCATTCACTTATTCTTCAGGTTTACAGCTGAAGAAGCGCGAGATCTAATACAGCGTTACCTTACCGAGCATCCAGATCCGAATAATGAAAACATTGTGGGCTACAACAATAAAAAATGCTGGCCACGCGATGCGCGTATGCGTCTAATGAAGCACGATGTTAATCTGTAATTTCTCTTTTTTATTAGCATATTGTTAAATTTACTCAATTATACTTTTTTTATAGAGGCCGCGCTGTATTTTGGGATATTAAAAACCGTTTGCCACGATCAGTGACCACAATTGGGTGGGAAAGTACTTTCGTATCTGTATACTCAAAGGATAATCCAAATTTGCTGTTTAACATGAGCGGTTTTGAGTGTCGCATCTTGCCAAAGGTTCCTTACCAATACAACAACAACAAAAGTTCAGTTATTTATTTATTTTAATTATGCTTTCAGTGTCGTACACAAAACGAAGAGTTTACGCATCGTGATGGTGTTTGGAATTTGCAGAATGAAGTAACAAAGGAACGTACAGCACAATGTTTTCTCCGGGTGGATGACGAATCGCTCGGACGCTTCCATAACCGTGTTCGACAAATTTTAATGGCTTCCGGTTCAACAACGTTTACAAAGGTAAGTGATGGCTTACCTGATTTATTTTGGTTCTTATTGTTTTGATTTTACAGATCGTAAATAAATGGAATACAGCACTCATTGGTTTAATGACATATTTCCGTGAAGCTGTTGTAAACACTCAAGAACTTCTCGATCTACTTGTGAAGTGTGAAAATAAAATCCAAACGCGTATAAAGATTGGTCTCAATTCAAAAATGCCTTCACGTTTTCCACCAGTGGTGTTTTATACTCCTAAAGAACTTGGCGGCTTGGGCATGTTGAGCATGGGTCACGTACTCATACCGCAATCCGATTTACGTTGGTCTAAACAAACGGATGTTGGCATAACGCATTTCCGTTCAGGTTAGTTGCAAACACATGCAATGATTTGAAAAACAGGTTTATTTATATACTTTTCACTTTAGGCATGTCGCATGATGAGGATCAATTGATTCCAAATCTTTATCGTTATATACAGCCATGGGAAAGTGAGTTTATTGATTCGCAACGAGTTTGGGCAGAATATGCTCTAAAACGCCAAGAAGCCAACGCCCAAAATCGTCGTCTAACTTTAGAAGATTTAGAAGATAGCTGGGATCGCGGTATACCTCGCATTAACACACTCTTCCAAAAAGATCGTCATACGCTCGCCTACGATAAGGGCTGGCGCATACGAACAGAGTTTAAACAGTATCAAGTGCTAAAGCAAAATCCTTTCTGGTGGACACATCAACGACACGACGGTAAACTATGGAACTTGAATAATTACCGTACGGATATGATTCAAGCGTTGGGTGGTGTTGAAGGCATCTTGGAGCATACGCTCTTCAAGGGAACATATTTCCCGACATGGGAGGGTCTCTTCTGGGAGAAAGCATCAGGCTTTGAGGAATCAATGAAGTACAAGAAACTAACAAACGCCCAACGTTCAGGTCTAAATCAGATACCAAATCGTCGTTTTACACTGTGGTGGTCACCAACTATCAATCGTGCCAATGTCTATGTTGGTTTCCAGGTGCAACTTGATCTAACTGGTATTTTCATGCACGGCAAAATTCCAACATTGAAAATATCACTCATTCAAATATTTCGTGCTCATTTGTGGCAAAAAATACACGAATCTATAGTGATGGATCTTTGTCAAGTTTTCGATCAAGAGTTGGACGCACTCGAAATAGAAACAGTACAAAAAGAAACGATTCATCCTCGCAAGTCATATAAAATGAATTCGTCATGCGCTGATATTCTCCTATTTCCGGCATACAAATGGAATGTTTCCCGCCCATCTCTATTAGCCGACATGAAAGACACAATGGACAACACCACAACTCAAAAATATTGGTTAGATATTCAATTGCGTTGGGGTGATTACGATTCACACGATGTGGAACGTTATGCACGCGCCAAATTCCTCGACTATACAACTGACAATATGTCAATATATCCATCGCCCACTGGAGTGCTAATTGCAATTGATCTTGCATATAATTTGCACTCGGCATACGGAAACTGGTTCCCAGGCTGTAAAACTCTAATTCAACAGGCCATGGCCAAAATAATGAAAGCAAATCCAGCGCTTTATGTGCTTCGTGAGCGTATACGAAAAGCGCTGCAACTGTACTCTTCGGAACCCACTGAGCCTTATCTAAGTTCGCAAAATTATGGTGAACTATTCTCAAATCAAATTATTTGGTTCGTGGATGACACCAATGTCTACCGTGTTACGATACACAAAACATTTGAGGGCAATTTAACAACAAAACCGATTAACGGTGCCATTTTCATATTTAATCCACGTACTGGACAACTATTCTTAAAGATTATTCACACCTCTGTCTGGGCTGGGCAGAAGCGTTTAGGTCAATTGGCCAAATGGAAAACGGCTGAAGAAGTAGCTGCCTTAATTCGTTCCCTACCCGTAGAAGAACAACCAAAACAGATTATTGTTACAAGAAAGGGCATGTTGGATCCGCTTGAAGTACATTTGTTGGACTTCCCGAACATTGTAATTAAGGGATCCGAATTGCAGTTACCATTCCAGGTAATTATTTTTGATATTTCAAAAAAAATTATAGTTTTGTTTTTTTCTAACATACTTAATTAAATCTTGTTAACAGGCTTGCTTGAAGGTAGAGAAATTCGGTGACTTGATTCTTAAAGCGACAGAGCCTCAAATGGTGCTTTTCAACTTGTACGATGATTGGCTAAAAACAATATCCTCCTACACTGCTTTCAGTCGTCTTATATTAATTCTGCGTGCGCTACATGTTAACACAGAGCGCACGAAGATAATATTGAAACCGGATAAAACAACAATCACTGAAGCCCATCATATTTGGCCAACTCTCACTGACGAAGAATGGATAAAGGTGGAAGTGCAATTAAAAGACTTGATACTTGCTGATTACGGCAAAAAGAACAATGTCAACGTAGCATCATTGACTCAATCAGAAATTCGAGATATCATTCTTGGTATGGAGATTAGTGCACCATCGGCACAACGTCAGCAAATTGCTGAAATTGAAAAACAAACTAAGGAACAAAATCAACTAACGGCGACAACGACGCGCACAACGAATAAACACGGTGATGAGATAATTACGTCGACTACTTCCAACTACGAAACGCAGACCTTTAGCTCGAAGACGGAATGGCGTGTGCGTGCAATTTCAGCTACGAATTTGCATTTACGTACGAATCATATTTACGTTAGCTCTGACGATATAAAAGAAACCGGCTACACGTATATATTACCCAAAAACATACTTAAGAAATTCGTAACTATTTCCGATCTGCGAGCACAAATCGCTGGGTATTTGTATGGTGTAAGTCCACCGGACAATCCGCAAGTTAAGGAAATCCGATGTATTGTAATGCCACCACAATGGGGTACACATCAAACGATTAATCTACCAAACACACTGCCCACACATCAATATCTTAAAGACATGGAACCGCTGGGCTGGATACATACACAGCCGAATGAATTGCCTCAGCTTTCCCCGCAAGATATAACAACACACGCCAAAATAATGCAAGAAAACTCATTATGGGATGGCGAAAAGACTATCGTTATCACTTGCTCATTCACGCCAGGTTCCTGTTCGTTAACTGCTTATAAATTAACGCCATCTGGTTTTGAATGGGGTTCCAAAAACACTGACAAAGGAAACAATCCTAAAGGTTATCTGCCTTCACATTACGAACGCGTACAAATGCTGTTGTCCAACAAATTCCTTGGATTCTTTATGGTGCCGGGCCAAAGCAGCTGGAATTACAACTTTATGGGAGTTCGGCATGATGCCAACATGAAATACGAGTTACAATTATCTAATCCCAAGGAATTTTATCATGAGGTACATCGACCGTCACATTTTCTGCTCTTCTCTAATCTCGAGGATGCTGGCGACGGTACAGGCGCTGACCGTGAGGATGTTTACGCGTAGTTAATTTCAGTTTAAATTGTACAATTAGGTTATGTAAGATAAATTGTCATTTTTGTCGGACCTGCTAAAGTCATATTTGTGTATGTATGTCTGTTTGAAGGATAGTTCATACCATACAATAAAGAACTCATTATTTTTCCATAAAATGGTAATTTTTCGTAATCGACAAAATAACGAACTATTATGTTGCCAATGACAACAACAATAGGTACATTTAGTACTTGCAAGCTACTACTAAAAAAAAAAAAAAAAGAATAATAAAGTTGCTGTGTTCATTGTGCTTCGGCAATTTGAAATATATATTATACATATGTAAATGTAAACAAAAATGTTAAATGTTTTCTTAGGTACTTAATTTCATAATTGGAAAATTTTCTTGGAAACGGCGCGGCACTAAGAGCACTTCCAAAGGACAATGGCCATGTTGCCTCCAAAGAAAAGATATAAGATATTTTTTGTTTCATATGAAACTTCGAAGCCGAAACCTTCACCAACAACAACATGCCAATAGATGCCAAATTTTTTGTCCATTGTCTCCTTAATCACGCGGGCTGCATGCTACAAAGAGAGGAGAGTAAGATTTTTTTTTTTAACAATTATTTGGCTAGATTCGAATTAACCTCATAGTTTGAAGAATATTTTTCGCAAGCAGTAATGCTTAATTCGATTGCTTCAGTACGCATTTCCTCATTCATGTCGGAGTGCTGGAACAATAAAAGATAGATGATGTTAAATCTAGTATTATATATTAATTTAATTTGATTACTATGTATGTGAGTTTTACAAACCTTGACAAGTGGGTAGGTATGGACAACTTTCTTTTCGGTTTCCTTTTCCTTTTCGCCCTCGTCAGCCATTTCTTACTTTTTTTTTTAGATTATGGTATCTTGCCTGGTATTTGTATGGTTGGCGTTTAAATTAACGGTGTCACGCGACAAGAAACCGACTCAAGACATACCTTAACACACAGACAAGCACACTAATATACGAGTACACAAATTAAGTTAAATTCTTATAAATGTCAAATTACATTTTTAGCCAGGCCAACTAAAACACGAACCTTAAAAATTTCTAATGTATTTGAAGAAAATTTGAAGCGCGACATTCACCACTGCGCGTCTGTTTATCAACTAATTTTCTTATGCGACAAAACAACCACAGAAGCAACAAACGCTTGTTGTTGTTTACTATGACTCTATAGTTAATCTCTGCAAGAAATTTTGATTTCCCTTATACAAGCCGTTAATGTTGCATCCCTTAAGTGGGACATCAGTCAACCTGACAACAAAAAGAACATTACGTTGATGTGGGCGCCAGTCGGCTTGTCTGTAAGTGAATCTTAACAAAAACACACACCCACCACTAACAATATCTTGCGAATGCACCCCAATTGTTATTTTTCAAAGTATTTAATTTTGCTTTGGGTTAGGGGAGGTTAACTGTTTTAGAAAACCGGCACATCAATCGTTCGGCCAATGGTGTAAACAATGTGTTGCACAATAAAAAAAAAGAAAAAAATACTATTTAGTCAGCTTTAAAAATACTTATATTTATTGCTGAGATTTGATTGCATCCATAAAATGGCATCTAATGAAAGACAATTTAAATGTATTTTATTGAACATGATTCAATATATCAATCAGATTCATTTTCAATGTCATCACAATCATTGAAGGTGTCACGAGGACCATCGAATCGGCTCGAATCGCATTGAACAATAACAAAGTCATCGCTGATTTCGACATTTTCGAGTTTTCGCAGGTAATCGCATATTACTGAATCTGTTACACTCAAGTATGCGGTGTAGTCTAAATATTCAGATATAGGAATTTTGTAATTGCCTTCATCTTCATTGTAATAACTTGACCTCGAAGTAAAGCGATTAATTTGAACTTTCATATCGTCAATGATTTTTACTTCTGGGCTGCGGACATCAAAGTTCTGTGGAAAGTCTACCTTATGTATTGTTTTATATAATTTGGTATGATTTGAGGCACTCGGTTTCTTCTGAATTTCTTGTAGTTTTACATTAATGAGATCGTCACGCACAAATAAAGCAATTTGTGTTACAAAACCGAGCTCATCTTTGCCTTCAGGTGCTTTACCAACACCCATAAATGATACTTTGTAATTTGGATAGCTCTCGACTATAGTTAAGCACCAATCCTGGAACTCTCTACGCGTCCACTCAAATTTATGGTCGTAATGCCGGAAGCCATTCGGGCCCATTTGATCAAAAAGCACATTAAAATCGGCATTTGGTGTACTGAAGATTGCCAATTTTGGCTGAATAAATCCAAAGACATTTTGTGGTATTTTGTTTAAGACATCGTCATAAACATGCTCGATGCTGCCAAAATAAATAAATATTATTCAAAATATAAAAGTTTAATTATTTTAAATTATTTTACATTTCCAATGCGATAACCGCATCCACATCTTGTAATTCTTCGTCTGAGTCTGCAATGCTGCCATGCAAGACACTTATGGTCAATGGCAACTGTCGTCTATTTAAGTAATCACTAATTAGAGGATTTGCAGAACATTTATTCCTTTTTAGCAAACTTTCGTCGACATCAACCTACAAAAATTAAACACAAAACGAATGAGAAAAGTGAAGACCGTTAAAACAAATGAATTTTGATGTAAAACCTTAGAGCACTGTACATGTCATTTTCGGCACTTTTTTGCCCTTTTGGGTTTGAAAAACGCTGTGCACGGTGTATGAATACCAGTGTTATCAATTTTAAATTTTTCAAAATTAAAAATTGCCGTGTTTATACCTGGTGATTTGACAATTCGGAGTCACGAAAGCAAAAGAACTCTGCTAAAAACAAATAGGGGTTTCACGGACAACTTCATGTGATCATTTTAACGATGTTAATTTTAATGAGCGTTGGATGTGAACACCCAAATTTGCTGTTAATCACCAGAACAGTTCTTTCAGATATGACATTTTTAACCATTGATTTCAATTTAGCTATTCAATTCCAACGTTCCTTTCATAGAGAACGAATATGTAACATAACACACACACAACACTTACGGCAATTTAGAGTTTAATCGTAAATACCAAGTTTCAAAGCTGAACTTTAATATCTTCAACATTCACAATGGGAATAGCTTAATTTTTATCGGAAATTACAAGCGTCAAAAAAAGTTAAGACATTTTTAAAAACATCTGCCTGTCCACTGTTCAATATTTTTTCAAATCTAGAAAAAAACAAGGTAAAAATAGTGGGAAAATGGATAATTTACCAACACTGAACATTAAATTAATAAACAGAGTAAGTGTTAAACAGCGTCCGCCGGCCGAGCGAGTGACAGCGGACAGTTGAACGTTTGTCTCCGTTCCTCGGCAGGCACTTAGCAAGCGACAAGAAGAATTATTAATTAGTAAGTTTCTTACTTAAAAATCCCATCAAAATACAATTATATGATGTTCATAAAAGTGCGTTAAACATTTTAATAACAAAATTTATGTGGAAAGAATAATCTTTACAAGAATATTGTTAGTTTTCGTTTGGTGAAAATATTCATGCAGCTACAAAAACATGCAATAGATACGATAGCTAATGTTTGTTAACTTGTAAAGTAATAATTTTAATTATGCTTGCTTCTTGTTATTGAGCTGTACGTTGCAAACACATTCTAATGCAATTGTTAATATTTAGTTTATGCAATATAGTGGGCAAAGACCGGTCTTAAACCAAAATCGATTTTTATTGAATTGACGCGTACGCTAGACGAAGACATCGTGTTGTTTTATGTATACAAAAAAAATAAAAAATAAAACTAGAAAAGAAAAGTTTTGTACCGCCTGGGAACCCAACAAATCATCGAAAATGTTTGTAACAAAGTGTAAGCTAGATTCGTATTACCATTGTAAAGTCAAGTGCATGCAGTTTTACTAAATTCTAATTTTTTATATAGTCAAACTGTGTTTTTGTGTAGAGTTGTTACCAACACTAATGTAATTTTATGCCTACGGCGACGTACACACATACACACACACACAGGTATACAAGTGAAGCCACTTCTTTTTAGTCTCGCCTTTGTGATTATTTTTTTTTTTAATTTGAATAAAAACAATAAAAAGATTAGTTGAAGCATAAATCAGCGTTAAAAATAGTATTTCACAAACATTAATTATAATTAATCTTTTTCCACCTGATATGTCTTTCTATTTCATCTTGCAAACGTCACCCATCTCATTCGTTTACGAATGCCATGCATAGCGAAGAAAGTGTGATAACAATAGGAACCCAAGAAAACAGAATAAAAACAATAAAACGGAGTGACAAAAAACCAATGTTCCTTTAAAAAAAATAAACATACAAATTGAGACTGACTAAGGATTGATGCTTTTTTAAGTTGCCAATTATTAGAGCAAGGATAACTAGATCTGATTCGTCGTCTCTTAATATGGGCAAGCGTGTTGGAGCCGCTGCAGCCACAGAGCACCAACAGCAACCAGAAGCCCACGACGTAACGCGAAACATAAGGAATCGACGTAAGCGATCTGGTCTTACTGTTTCCCCTGTAAAGAGTAAATTTCCACGCGTAAATAATGCAAATGATTGGCATGAAAACGATGACGAGGATTCTTCATCAAATGAGGCAGATGTTAATGCTGAGGCAATGCATACACCACAAGCGCGAAGTTATCCTAACGTTGCAAGCAAGCAAATTAACAATTCGTCCATACTACTCAATGCATCAATAAATGCTAGCCTTTCTGAGCTCAATAACTCTGGCGTGACAGATTCACCGAAACCTATATACACTTTACGTCCGTCAGTTGTGAATGGCACAATTCTGCACGACTTAAAGTCAAAGCCATGGCGTTTGGGAAGACCTATTGGTATGCTAATTATTACATACATTAAATCTCATTTTAAAATTAACGATTATAATATAATTTATCATAGGCAAAGGCAATTTCGGTGAAATATTTTTAGCATCGGATAGTGTGATTGCGCCGGTAACTAATGACAACGCAAAATATGTAGTCAAAACTGAGCCACATACAAATGGACCATTGTTTGTTGAGATACATTGCTTGATGAACACTGCCAACAGTAACAAGAACAACAATTGTGAGTAATGTTAATAGTATTAATAATAATATTGACCAAACTCAACTATCTTTATTTTCTTATTCAGCAACTTCAAATGATGATGTTGAATATATTCCTCAAAAGGAAAATTTAGGATCCAACCAACTCAGTGAAAGTGCACCCTCAGGAATTCCGGATTATATAGCAACTGGGTCACACTTTTTTGATAATGTGCGATACCGCTTTCTCGTGTTGCCGCGTTACGATCGTGATCTACATTCACTAATAAAAAATACATGTGTGCAACAGAAATCGTTGCTGACTCTTGCCATCAACATCGTCAATGTTTTGGAAAAACTGCATGATCGAGGCTACTGTCATAACGACATCAAGGCACAAAATTTAATGATTTCCAAATGTAAATACTTGAAAAAGAAAGTGTTTAAACCGAATGACGAAAAAGCATCTAGAACTCATAAATCGCAAAAATACAATGATGAACACTATGAAGAAAAACAACAGACTACCGATAGCGGAAATAGTTCCGAGCAGGAAGCAAATGATGATGACTTCTTTCCGCAGGACGAAAAGTTCACAATAAAAAAAAATGTTTACGATGATGAGGAGGATGAAGATTTTGATGATGGCGCAACCACAAATAGCAACAATAGTAACAGCGTGGACATGTTCCAAACGCCGGTGAATCCAAAAGGACAACAACGACGACGTAACAATGTGATTCAGTTTAGTGGATCTAATCCTGTTCGTTCGTGTCGCCGAGAAAAACGTCATTCCATGTACGAAGAAATGGTAAAATCACATTATCTGCGGCCATCTAAGCAGGTAAGTTATTCGGAACTTTTCAATGAAGATGGTGTACCGGTGACAGAAGACACCCAAAGTGGTCAATCTGCTTCGTCAGATGATGAATCTGAAGAATTCTTGCCGCGTTATATCCGTCGAACGACAACTGCATCATTGAATAAAAAGATACAGACACAACGTCACTCATCAAATAAACGAAGTACAAGAAGTCGCCAGGAGCTGTTCACAAATGGTAACAGCAACGTGAAAACACCACGCGGCTTACGGAGTACCGTTAACGTGCATACGCATACTGAATTATCAGTAGTTGAGGAAGAGCGTATATTTCTTATCGATTTCGGTTTGGCATCGAAGTATCAAGATCGTGGTGTACACCGACCATTTATTATGGATCAGCGTCGTGCACATGATGGTACATTGGAATTTACATCCCGTGATGCACATTTAGGCGCACACTCACGTCGTAGTGATTTAGAGTGTTTGGGCTATAATCTGTTGTATTGGTCGCAAGGTAATTTGCCCTGGAAGGAAGCTGCTATACAGCATCAACAGGAAAAGGTGCATCGTTCAAAGGAATTGCTTATGACAGATGTACGCGAAATGCTTAAACAGATCTACGGCAAACAAGTTCCTAAGTACTTGGGTGAGTTTCTGCACCATGTTGGCCAGCTTGGCTATCAGCAACGACCGGACTATGAACGTTATCGTAACATTTTCAAGCGTGAATATCAACAATTGGGCTATGACTACAATGAAATGCAATTAAACAGCAATGAGATATTACGTACCTCCATTCGTGTCAAGGATGAACCCGACGGTCTCAAATGTGACATTTTTGAGCTGAACAACGGTGGGATCATTCGGAATGCGGTAGTGAATACTCCTTTTCAGGAGCACTCATTCACAACTCGCGTATCTCCCAAGAATCTGCGCTCAAAATCAGAAAAGAAAAATTTAAAAAAGAAAAAATTTTCTTGGGCCGAAGTACTTTCACAAGATCCTGATCAAATTGCTCGCGAGCGAGCTGTTAAGGAGTTTGAACGTGAAGAAGTCATTTGTCCTTTGAAATCGCGCAAGTCAAGACAATTCGAAGGCAAACCCACGTACGCTATACTGCAAATTCAACAACGTTTACGATTAAAAGGAAGAGTTCATCAGGAGAATACTACAGGTGACGACGATTATGACCATCAGGATAACCCTGATGTGGATTCTGAGAATGAAAACAATGATGAAAATGAAATTGATGAAGAGGTATATGAGTTTTAATTTTATTAAACAAGTCAAAAATAATCATTTTCCTTTTAGTCTGACCAAGAAACATTGGAGGAAGAAACAGAAACAGATGGTTCGGAATCTTCGGAAAAAATATCACGTAAAAGAATTGTTAGACGCGCCTCAAATAAAAAAGAAAATATTCAAACTGAAGTAAATGTACAACGCATGCGTCGCAAATGCGTTTCGACAGTGAAGTTTAACACCAAGACTCGCAGTTCAGCTCTTAAAACAGTAGAGAAACCATTAAAAGTTGGTGCTGGTGTCAGTGCTAACAAACGTGGTAATGCAAATACACGCAAAGATTACACAACAGTAGCGTCTGCTGCAGGCGAAGTAGAACTACGTAAGCGTCAGTTACATGAACATGAGCATCAGCAAAACGATAATTGCAATAAAACGTATGAGCGGCGCACGCGTCGCTGCCTTATTAAGACTGAGTCTGTCGGCAATGGAGACCTGCATCTAGGTGACGAAAGTAACTCGAACTTTGATCCAGACATGAATGGTATTTATAATGTTTGGAAAAAGTTCGACAACGAACATATTTATGCAAAGGGACGCAGCGCTACCAACACAGCGTCCAAACATTCGCGCAAGTGATATATAAATAAAAAAGTAACTCCCACATGCAAAATAGTATTTTCAAAAACGAAGCGAAAAAGAAAAATTAAATTGTAACCAATCCTTATATATTTCAATAGCATATAATATAGAAATGTTAATACTTTAATTTCATTGTTTTCAATTTGTTTGCAACTCAAAAGATACACAAATTATAAGAAAAAAGTGATTTAATGTATATGAGAATCGTTTAGAAATAGAAAATAATTCACTACTTAATGCTTATGAATCAAATGTTTGAAAAAGTCATCAAAATACAATTGTCTTTTCATTCGTATTCATAATCTATGTTTAAAAAAGCTTAATGCAAAGAGCTGAGTTTTATATGTTTTTAGGTTACGTATTATTTTCGTTTTAACACTTTTTAGATTGTAGTAATCAATCAAATTGAGTTTACCCCCACATGTTTTAATTTGTTTAAAGGTTAAGATATTTCGAGCTATTATGTTTATTCCTGTTAAAAGATATAAGTTAATTAGAAAAAAACACATAAACTTACTGAAATCAAAGAACCCATAACCATTTTAACCCATATACTCAAAAATAATTCATCAGAATCACACCTTTTTGTTTCTTTTCTTGGTCTGTTCGAAATCAATATATTTTGAGAGCTTTAGTTTTATATTCAAATATTTTATCAAAATAGTAATTAAATAGTTATTAGCGAGGAAATACTACAACATAATTTCAAATATTAAAGAAGAACGTTAGTTATAAAATATATATAGTGAGATCAAGCGTATCCGCATATACCAATAAAAAGAAATGAACACTTAAAACCAATACTTTTATTCTGTTCAAATGAACAAATTACTTTTAACAACTCTTCAAAATTGCATTATCATTGTATCTGTACTATTCTTAAGTAGTTATTGAGACAAGCATGAATGCAAATAGGATGTTGAAATGTGTGGATGATCAAGCAAACGATCGCTGATGAAGGAGTATTGTGACTCCCGAATCAACTGTACGATCTGCATGCTGCTTGCTAAACAGAGATTACAATAATAATAATGCATAAATGGTCAACGCTATTAACTAAAAATATTTTGATTATTGTTAATGTATTTAACAATTATTACTAAAACAGACAAAAAAAAAAAAAAAAATCAAAATGTTTAAGGAAGATTTGTAGATTAAAGTTTCAGCTTTAAAATTATGAGCTCTATTATTATATAGAAGTTTTAAAAAAGTTGTGGTCATAAAACTAAAAATACTAATATTCACTTAAAGTGTAAAACAGGTAGTGATTCTTTGAAGCTGTGAGCGACTTTATATCAATTGGACAACTAATAAACTTCGAAATGTCTTGGACCATCAACTGTGCAAAGTTGTTGTGTCATATTATGGCAACAAAACGACTTCTCCTGCAAAAGCCGTTAATTTAATTTTGGTCTGTACATGGATTAGGCAATAAGCCGAGAGGAAAACGTGTTTCCTGATCGATTTTTTTTACTGAACAGGGCAACATTAAAAGTTAACGAAATTACAATTTTGAAGCAGCCTGTACCAACCTCGCTATTTTTTAATTAGAAATTATCCCGTTACGTTGACGCTTACCTCTAAAATGTGTTCCACGTAGTCGAGACGTCTTAGCAAGGGTAGGAGCTTCATTTCGGCACAACCAAAGTCAACAATCTATAATTGTTCGTTTTACAAAGAAAAATCAACATAGAATAATAACAAAAACTCGTTATCAGCAACTTAAGCCCTCACTTTTTTAATCTGTTTATCCCAGCTACTGTCTCCGAGAATTTCGATGGCCGCGCAATATCGTTGCTCATAAACTGGCGGTTCAAATGATATTTTTCCATCTTTGAAATATGTCAAAGTTTGGAAAGGACCACAAGGCATTTCGTATTCGAACATTTTATGACTTGTAGTTTCCCCAAAAAACAAAACAAACACAAAACGGGATAGCCGGTAGAATTTAATTGCCACTTGTTCCTTTCGATTGTAAACATGCAGTGATGCCACCTCTTTGGTGGTGACTAAAAACGGCTCAAAAGAAAAGGATAAACGGTAAACAGGGCTACCTATACCCTTAGCAGTGCGATTTGACAGTGTTTCTAAATTAATCGACCCAAGAAATGACTAGAAAGTATTTTTTTTTAATTTTATTTAACATATTTCATATATACATGCTCAGTATTGCGTTATAATAGCAAACTTGGCAGCACTGACAGACGAAAATTTATAAATGCATACTGCTGCGAAATAAAATATGTTCTTAAACAAACTAGGATGGTACAGTCGGTATACTCGACAATGATGTACCCTGCACACATGTTGCCACGATCCGAATATATATTTATCTGGCAGCCCCCATTTAATATATCAAAGTTGGCCAAACAAGTGAAATTTTTGTTATTTGGTCTTTAAGGGGAAAACGGGCTGAACTTCCATTCGAAATTTCAGGTTCGTACCTCTTTAAGTTCAGCAATTATAACACTCTAGAAGCGAAATCTGAGGGAAATGAAAAATAATAGGATGCTATTTTGCTGTTTTGATCAAATATAATACGCTGGGTTAAAAAAAAGCCATGCTTGTGGTTCGCTCAATCCTGGAGTGAAAGAAAATATATGCGCATATAGCATTTTAGAATTAGCTCCAATATGCAACAAAAACTTCTAGATATGTATGTTTGAAAAACACGTGTTTTATCTTTGATTGGCACCAATGCCGAATGCATACAATTTAATAATTGTTTATCTGATTAAACTAGAAAGCCATGTAGCATATACTTAAAAAAACATATTTTTATTGTTCAGTTAATGAGTACATATTTATTACTTTTTATTCTGCATTTAGATATATAACACATTGATCCGTGGCCAGTCTGTAAATAAAACAAAGAAAGAACATTAATAAATCTACATTTGTATTAAAATTTAGAATTTTTTGTGTAAATTTTTTTTCAGGAAACCTTTATCAACAACGTGTTTCTGACAGGGATAACTGGTAATTTTAAATAGATCATCATTGCAACACAAAAATAGAAAACAAAAGGTGTATTTTGTGTATAATTACCTTTTGGACCACGTGCGGCGTTTGGAACGAACACATTAGTTGTGTAAGTGACGCCGTAGGACAAAATGGCCGACTCGTCGCGTAGATTCAGCACATGCTTCTGAAATAGAAATTACCACGTGATTAATAAGTAATAAGCAGAAAATGTAATATTTTAAGCTGAATTACAATTCAGTCAAAAGGTGATCAACACAATTGGATTCAGGTATATGCTTGTCGAAATTGTGTCATCATAAAGTGGTGAAATGAATGTTCACATTTAACGTGCTACTAACCTCACTTCATGGTTCAGCTTCACGGCAAGCCACATATCGACCATTTTAACTTCAATTTCTCCAATTAACCCATTCAATTAAGGGCTTCTTCAAGTTCTTCTCATTTTCGAGTGCACTAAAAATAAAAAAAAAAAATAGTAGTTAGTAACAAGCAATTAAAGACCTGAGCTTCGTTTTACTTAAAGTCAAACAAGATCAGCAAAAAATAACCAATCCACACAATTCTTTTCGGACTGGGGCGGTATCAACTAACATCACGGAAAATAAATACACAAATTTATTAATTTCTTCTATTTCACTTACCATTTTAACTTAATTTTTTTTTTTTTTTTTATTTCTTTCGAAAGAATAAAGTATATGGAACAGCCAGTGGAAAACGCGTGTGGACTGCTCGGCAGTTGCTGCAAAAGTGATTTCCGTTTAGCGATTTGATGAATGCTCTACTCGAACGTGGCAAGGGCTTCGTTTAAGCAATACGTAACTGAACGAAGTAACTGTTACATAAAAATACGTATTGCTATGACCATATGAACGACAAAATTAGTTAAATTAGATTCGAACTAATTGCGACAATTTTTTCTTTTTTATTCAATAATGTTTTTGTTATGATATTATTTTGTAAACATACAAAAAATAAATAAATTATAATAAGCAAAAAAAATTGTCTGGATTAGTTCGAATCTAATTTAACTAATTTTGTCATTCATGTGTCATAGCAATACGAGACTGAACCAAGGTAACGTGCACATAA
>JBAMBP010001540.1:0-94077 GCA_037044515.1 Phortica magna
CAGTGGTTGATTTCATAGGCCAAAAATAAAAACATAAAATTTTGAAATTGGTCACTCTTTGTCTAAAAAATACTGCTTAACATACCAATAAAACTAACTGTAATTTCATTTTTGGTCTCTCTCATTCGTACGAGCTACGAATAGCGAGAGAAAAGAGACAAAAAAAACACGTGGTCGTTGCAGTGAACGCAGCTTGAAAATTAGCTCTCACAAAAAAATTAAATTTTAATATTAAATCGTGTTTAATCATCGTCAATTAAAAAGAATATTGAAAATAAAGGTATGTACTATAAAACTGAGTATTTTTTATGTCATTTTGTGTTGTGTTATTGTTTTAAAGTTAGTGTTTCACCAGTGACCTGCCGAGTGGTGTATTTTTGTGTATACATAGATTTCAGAGAAAGAAAAAGTTGTGATACCTGTCTTACCCTTTAATGAAACTTATTATTAATACTAGTACATGTTTCCTTAGTCTATGTTTTAAATTCCAGCTGCAACTTTTTGCAACTTTCTGACTTATTCGCTTTTTTGTGTTCGTCCATATTTTGTGTTTTTTTGTGTTCGTCCATAAATTTTTCAATAACTCTCATTTATCTGCAGAAATAACTGGCATAGAACAACATTTAATTGAAAGCTGTGCAACATTACTGCAAGCCTTGTCCTCTGGATATAAAATTGATATAGAAAAATTTCGAGAATTAGCGCTAGATACTGCAAAAGAGTTAACATCAAGGCATTCCTGGTATTATTTGCCTTCCTCAGTTCATAAAATATTAATTCATGCCCCAGATGTTATTCAATATGCATTAGTTTCAATTGGAGAGCTCTCAGAAGAAGCTGCGGAGTCAAGGAACAAGGACGTTAAGAAATACCGACTTAATCATACACGTAAAATCTCACGCATAGCCACGAATAAAGACCTTATAAATCGGTTGTTATTAACTTCCGATTCTTTCATAACCGGGCAGCGAAATTTACCCAACAAATGTAAAACGATTCTTTCGAAACGTGTTCTTGATTTGTTAGAATAATTTTTTGTATAATATATATTTTTGCATTGTTTTATTTAATTTAGTATAATGTATTATTAAAGCTACTATTATTTGAACATCCTATTTTTTTTTTATTTTGTATATAGAAAAAAAAAATTAAAATAAAATAGAATTTATTAATAAGGGATTTCCTTACCCTGAAAGTATGCAATTGAATTTAAGTTTTAAAATGTTATTTTATAATATTTTCGGGTTTTAACGTATGGTTTTTGCCTTTGTTTTATAATTTTCTTTATGTTATTGGGTCTTTATAGCAGTACAGAAATTTTCAGACCTATATTCCAACTGGAAGTATTTTTGGCCGCTTTTTCCATACAAGATCAACCAGTGTGCATCGCCTGCATTGTACAAAGTGCAAAGCGTTTCCACTTCTACTTTTTTTTAAAGTTCAAAAACAAAACCATTTAAATGCAAATCCATGAAGTATTTCATTCCGTTTCGTACCGTTCCGTTCGCGTTACGATCCCATCCGATCCGACGAAGAGTGTTCATGAAGTGGATTAGCAATTTGTTAAGCCAACAGTTTACTTTACTGGCTGGCAACTTTATGCTTACTAAAGTTGTCGACATGCGTGAGGAGTGAGGTGGCAGCGGTGTTGCGATATCACTAGCGTTGTTGGCACGTTGGTAAGGCTTCTTCTGCCGTTGCCGTTGTCGTTGCTGCTGTTTCTTCGACTTCTGCTGTTGCTTTAGCTGTTCTTGTTATTGTAATTGTAATTGTTGTTTTTGTTGTTGTTGTTGCAGCTACTCAACATTTGTTTGCACTAAAATGAGCAGCTTGCAGTTGTCGCACTTATACCATTGTATTGCATTTAAAGTTGCTGTACTTTTAGTTATTTTTTGCTATCGTCGTCATTGTTAACGTTGTTGTTGCTGTTAACGTTGTTATTTCAACAAAAAGGATATCAAATAACCTGCAAGCATGCACCGTGGCATAAATTTCAAAGTACTTAAGGCCAAAACTGTATACCGGTTTTGAAAGTTGTTAAACTCATCAATTAAATTACTTTGGAGCCCAAGCCACACCTCTTCATCATTTCCATTATTATATACGCCAATGTTGCAAAGAGCCATGCTTTACATACGTAAATTTGGCCTTCAGTCACAAATAGTAAAAGTAAATACTAAATTGTCGTATATGCGATGTGTCTTTATGTAACATAAGTTTGCATTTCATCATTTACAATATTCTATACGCCTATGTAGCATAGCGTCACGCTTTACATACGTAAATTTGGCCTTCAGTCACAAATACTAAATGTAAATACTGAATTAGCGTATGTTCGGTGTGTCTTTATTTAACATAAGCATGCACATCATCATTTCCAACATTCTATACGCCTATGTAGCAAAGATCCATGCGTTACAAACGAATATTTGGCTTTTAGTCACAATTACCAAAAGTAAATATTAAATTAACGTATGTGCGGTGTATCTTAGTGTAACATAAGCATACACTGCCTAAAAAAGGAAATTTTACTCAATTGTTTGCTTTTTTCTTCAAGCGTTTCACACCACTGTGCTTTATTTAAATGTAATTTCAACTTTTGCCATTTTCAGTTCAGTTTAAACAAAATGAAAATAATACGCACGACAAGTGTGCGTACATAGTCGTCTTTTCTCATTTGACGCTGCTTGACTTTGCTTGACTCTGCTGTCACTCTGCCTCCGCGACCATGCTACCCGCACAACTCTACAACATTTAACAACAACAAAAAGTATGAGAGATACAAAAAAACGAGTTAGTAGTGACATTGCGGTAATTAAAGTCTACTTGTGCAAATACTTAACTTAAGTAAACTTAACTTTTGCTTTGCAAACGTTGTTTTTCTCTCTTTCGCTCTAACGCGTCGCTTCTTTACATCTCAAATGCTTCTTCTTCACATTTATGGAGCAGTCCTTTTGTTATTTGAGCATGGCAAACGTATTAACTTGGCTTAAATCATTGCGTGCGCAGTTTTTAGCCAAGTGCGACAACGACAACGACGACACTTGTGCTTCTTTTGCTTCTTTTGCTAAACAGACAAACAGTTCATTTTCTCAACTTGTTGTTGTTGTTGTGCTTTGTTATTCTTTGTTAAAGTATCTCACGGTAAATGTTTTGTAATTATTATTCATGTGTCTTTGTCTATCGCTCTATCTCTTTCACACTTTCGCTTGCCTTTCTTTATTGTTATTGAAACCAAAAAGGATGCATTCATTTGCTAACGACAACAAAAGTGATTTACATTAATTTTGAAATTTTAATTGAATTTTTTGAAATGTTTGTTAATTGAGCCGTGTGCGCCTTTTACTAATTAAATATGTTAATGCAAAATCAATAAAGTCGCAAAAAACAGCAAACAAACAAAACTATTAAAACGCCATTTTTTTTTATGCTGAACAAGTGTTAATTAAAAAACAAAAAATAAAAAAAAATATGATTAATGTCAAAAGCTCAAATGAATATTTTTTTTATGTATTTATCATTATTGTTGTTTTTGTTTGTTATCAACAATATTCATGCTTAAAATATGCAAAACAATAAAAAAGAGCAAGAAAAATAAAAACAAATCATAAATAAAAATATTTTCTTTTCTGTGCGCATAAATTATTTGAGGTGCAAACGTTGCTGACCAACAAAGGCAGCACAGCTCATCATCATCCTCATCATAGCGCCCTCAACACAACTCTCACACCCCCTCCTCCTCTCCCCACACACAATCATAATTATGAGTGCGCATTGCAGCTGCTATCTAATTTGAATATAAATGCCGGGCACGCACACTAATAAAGCTACACAGGCATAAGATACAATGCCCTCAGTTACAGGTTTGTCTCTCTGTCCAACCATCTATCTATCTGAGTGTCCGTCTGTCCTTCTGTCCATATAATTTAGTAGCCGTCAAGTTTTTTTTTCCATTTTTGTCTTTAAGCCATAATTTCTTGGCCAAGTGTCTAAGTATTGCTGCTAGCCTTAACAATATGTTCTACTGCTGCTCTTTTACGACACTATTTGGTTGTCTTACAACGTTACCTCGCCTCCCTGCTTGAAAGTTTCGTTATGCAGACTTGTTGGCGTGCGCGCATGCAAAGCTCATATAAAACAAATTCCTTTTCTACAATTTCAGTAAAAAAAGTGGAAAAAAAAAACATATAAATTGAACATTTAAAGCATAAAATGCGAAGAAAAAATCGCTTTGCCACAAAACGTAGCATACCTTTAGGGTGCGCTGACAAGTTATGCGCTCAAGGTGTCTTTGGCTGTGTCTGTGTGTGTTAGTGTCTGCGTGTGTGCTGGTGTGTGCGTGCAGCATCACGTCAAATGACAACAGCCGTTTGTGTTTGCACACACACAAACGTACAGCAGTGGTCGAAAAAATAATTCTAAGCTCAACAAAATCATATCTATTTGAAGGTATACAAAAATTTATGTCAAAGCATTTCTGATTTGTTAAATTTCCAATTGGTTGGTAAGCAACAACTGTTTTCTCAACGTCCCACATTAAATTCGGTATTGTGTTGAGATCTGGAGACTGGATAAACTGTGGATTACAAAAGAACCTTTTGGAACCTTACTCGTATCCTTTGTTTTGACCTATAAGACTTTAATCAGTGAAATTGCCTTTCTGGATTGACTTTCTACAGAATTTTTACTCATAGATACTTTTGCATGCCATCCTTAGTTCAAGATTTCCATTAGACAAACTTGGTTATAGGAGAAGCCGCGCAAATCGTGATTGCAGATTTGCCGACTGATGTTTTTTATAAGAATTTTGATTGAAGTGTCTTATAATGTCTTAATCAGTTCCTCAGTCAACAATAAATATAAGTTCCTCAAAATAACAATAAATTTTTAACAGTTAGATTATTTTTTTGACCACAATTGTATACATGGACCACTAAAGCGCTTCATAAACTTGCTGACGGAAAAGGAAGTTTACTGAGTTTTTATCTCCGTTGTTGTTCCGTTTCATTTTTTTTTTGCTATGCTTTCTCTCTTTTTCGCTTGTTAGCTGCGGTGAAAGGTTCTGCACACCAATTGGTATAAACTGTTGTTATCAGCGTATGTGTGTGTGTGTGTGTGTGTATGTGTGGTATGTGCTTGGCAACTCTGGCAACGCATTGTGGCGCACATATCGTTAGTCAAGCATCAAGTCAACTCAAGCATTTCAATTCTATGCTACAAATTTGCTACGTGTTGTTGTTGTTGCTGTTGTTGTTTTTACCACCAATTTATGTTCAACGCGCTTATTGTATTTTCAAACGAAAAGTAAATTAAATTTTTTGTATTTTTTTTTTATTTTTATATATATAACAAGAAGACGCAGAAATATTTTATTTAATCTTCTACGTAGAAATTCATACACGCACGCACGCACGCACACACACACATAGAAGAGGCATCACTTGTAAATTACGTTTTTGCTTTCCTTTTTAAATAATTATTTTTTTCCGCTTGTGCGTTGCACGTCATAAATTTTGCTTTGCCTTTGGAGATTCAACACGCACTTTAGATATTCTTTTTTTTTTCGTCTTCTATTTTTAGATATTTTTGAAGAGAAATAAAACCAAACGTAATTTATTATTTGATTTGTTTGTCTTGCATGTAAAATACTTTACTTATTTTCTATATTTTTTTCCTTTCAATTTATATTTGTTGTATGTTTTGTTTGCCAACAAAATACACAAGCGTCAAATTAGAATTCCACATACGAAATTCAATTTGTGCGTCTCTCTGTCGGTCTGTCTGTCGGTAGGTTGCCTGCAGCATTTGAGTCATTCTATTTTTCTTGTTGATTACTCAAGTCAACTCAAGTCAATGATTTGTCTTTATGTGCGTGTGTGTGTGTGCCTTGTGTTCACTTCAGGCTCAGGCTCTGGCACAACTTCAGCTGTTCAAATTATAATAAATTCCTTAAGCAAAGGCAGATTGTCTGTCGAATGTGTTTGATTGATTCAGTTTTAATACTGTTTTGTGGTTTTATGATGATTAGAGTAGTTCAGGGCATGTAAACAGCTTACGAAGTGTGAACAGTTAAATTGAATTGTCGAAGATTTACTGAGATTTTTGTTTATTTTCGTATTTATGGCAAAATAATTAAGTTTAATTAATTAATTGATTTGAGTTTTGTTGATTGATTGATGATTTAATATCAAAGGATAGTGCATTTTGTTACTTTAGGCCTTAACCTGAGAAATTTTAGTTGAGAAAGGTTCGTGACAGCAAAGACTTTTCGATTTGAAGACCATTAGTTATTGTATATTTTCATTATTAGTACTTGAAGTTGAAGCCACACAAATTACCTCATTTAACATGTGCTTTATTTCTATATCAAAAAAGTTATATTAATTTATCCTATGTGTCCATTGTTTTTTTTTGAGTTAAGTGCTCGTTTGTTGTTTGTTCAGTGTAGTGACGTGTTACATACAATATTCTATACAGGCGATATATAAAACAAGCCCTATAGCTCTAGTCTGGCAATTCTATGAGGCACTGTTAATAGAAACATGCCATTAATAGCATGTAAATAGGATTTTAACAGCTTGTGGTTGTCTGATAGCTGCTTTTTCTCTATTAGCAATTAAAAGTTTTTTAATAACTGCTTTTTTATCATATTATCAGTGGCTGGAATGTGAAAACTATTAACTTTTCTATTAACAAAACTATCAAAAGCATTTGATCTTGTTTTCATAGGTGCTAGGATTTTAATAGCTTGTCGTTTGCTGACAGCTGCCATTTCTGTATTATTAATTAACAGTTTTTTGATAGCTCCTTTTTTATCATATTATCACTGGCAGGAATATGAAACCTATTAATTTGTCTACTAACGAAACTATCAAATGCTGTTTGTTACTTCATTCAACACTGTCGCATGTGCTTTAAAGTCTTATGTCACATAAGCGTATAAAATGCTCTATAGCCTTAAAAATTGGAATCTTCCATGTATTTTGGTAAATCCTTTATAAATAATTAATGTATTTAAGCTGCCATCTTGATAACAACAACTGTAACCATAAAGCTGACATTTAATGAAGACACATGTGCCGCTCCAGAAGCAAACAAGTTAAAAAGCTAAGCTGTCTAATAAAAAGGCATAAGAGCCTTGAGACGAGACGAGAGTAATACTCATTAATTCTATTAAGACCAATGGATTTCAGACAATTAACACGCTTAATGCGCTAGACTTGCTACAGTCAATAAATTCTCTTAGAAATTCAATAAAAATAAAGAAGGTAAAAAGCAACCTTAATTTAGTAAAATATTTGCAAAAGACTTACCAAATAGCAAAACTAAAAAGAGAGAAAAAGAAGAGTTAAGATTAGTAAATAATTAAAACATTTATTTTTATTTGAATTATTTAATATGATTTGATAATAAGTTCTTCTTGCTTTGTGGCAAGTAAAAATAATATTTTGTTAAATGCAATTCAATACAACTTTTGTTTCTGTATTAAATTGTTTCCTTTTGGTTTAAACTTTTGCCATTTGTACAATAAAAAAAAAAGTGCGTAAAAATTGTAAATGCAAAAAGTTGTAACATTTTGGCTTTTGTTCAAAGCTTGAAGCGACAAAAATATTCCAAAATTTTGTGGACATGGCAAAACTTTGAAATTTTGCTTTGCTTGCAGACTCAACCCCCCGTTTTGGCAAAGAGCGAACAAAAAGTGAAACAGACAAATTACCAACAATTTAAACGTAAAAAAGGTATTCCAATCGTATTAGAAAGTCAGGTAGTTGTGTGTGTGTATTTGTGGTTGTGCGCGGTCTCAATTTTGTAGTCATAAATCCAGAAAATTAATTACGCACGTCAGTTGATCACCGAAAGGATAACACCGCAAACTCATTTACCGTTTTACGCGCTTTGCAACACTTATATATTCGACACGCACACACAAACACACACATATACTTATTCGTTCATTCATTTACTCATTCACTCAGTCGTTTACCAACATTGTCAGTCAGTTGGTTTTGCGGTTTTTTTTTTGCAAGTATTTGAGTGAATTTGCCGCCTCACTTGCCGCTTGTCATTCATGCTTCTCTTACGCTTACTTACTTACTTGTTATACCCTGCACATACAGTGCGTCGGGGTATATTGAGATTGAAGGCTTAAGAATGAGGAGACCCTACAAAGTTTAAATTCTTCATCAGAATGACAAAAGTCGATTTAGCCTTGTGAGATCCTTCATCTGACCAATGGCTCTCGGTTAGTTAGAGACTTGGTTTGTAGACTCATACCCCAATTATTGCCCCTCCCCTTCATTTCTTTGCAAAAATTGGTTTTCTTAAATTGCTATATCTGCAAAACTATAAAAGTTACGAACCTGAAATTGGGTATACAAGCTCAGTAAATATACATCTTCAAAACTGCATACCACAAAATTCATCTCCCCTTGATAGTTGCCCCTCATATACCGGCTAATTAATCTTTTTTTCGTAAATTGCACAGTTTTTGATCGATTTTCTTGATATTTTGATGGGGCAATACCTACCCGTACGTAGGTTTTTTTATAGATTTGGGACGTGGCACCACTTAAAGTATGTGCAGGGCATTATATTGTCGGTTATACGCGACAATACTGTCATTACATGTTTTTTTTTGTGATTTCCTGTAAAGTAAAGTGCATGAATAAGTGAGTGAGTGAGTGTGGGTGTGTGTTTGTATGTGTGTAATATTTATGTGCGTAGTTGCCTTAACTTAAATATGAGGCAGAACAGTGAAAAGCTGTAACAAAGTTTCCGTTTAATAGACAAGTAAAGTGCCTTGTTGTAAACGAAACGAAATGAGCGTTGAGTTCTTGTTGCTGCGACTGACAAAGTCACTCATATAATACATTTAGTTGGCTTTAAATAAGCCTTTATTTTTTTTGCTGCTACAAAATGTGAAACCAAATAAAAATCAAGCCGCTTTGGTTAAAAGTTGCTAAGTAAATAATTTAATTGAGTGGAAAATAAAATAAATCAACTTTATTTCAATGCAAATAATCATTTGCTTGCTTGCTTGCTTGAAATCAATAAACTTGCGCAAACACAACATGATTTTCTATCAATCATACGCAATATATTTTTCATAAGCAAATAATTTGCCAAATTGCCATGTTTATTTTTGTTTCTTTTTATTTTTTTTTCATTGCTCGAAAATTTTGAAACTCATTTCTCTAATGGTGTGCCTACATTTCATTAATCATGACTTAAATGTAGCTTGAGTAAGAGCAAGGGTAGCAAGAGGGTGGTAAAAGAGACACGCGGCAAACATGATAACAATACCGCATATAAATACGCAATTCATGGCCAAAACCGAAATAAATTTATTCCCTTTTTTTTGGTTGTGGCGTTTTACGTAAATGATGTTGAAAATTATTTTCCAAATGCCGATTATCGATAAACACATTTAAGATTTATTGCGCGTTGTTGTTGTTGTTTGCTATAATAAGACGCGCAATCAGCTTAAAAGTATTTGCATGATTTAAAATGTGAATGTGTAAAAAAAGTAAATTATATGTTGCATAACAACAGGCGCGCATTTAATAACATACTAAATACTCAAGCAATGATGATGAGTTTACTGTGCTGGAAATAAAATTTGCCATAGTAATTTGTGTTGTTGAAATGAAAAATAAAAAATAAGTAAAAAAGAAATAATAAAGGAAAATGGCGCACCAAAAATTCATCAAACAAGCAAATTAACATAACTTTTATGAAAACTCATGTTTATGTGCATGTAAAAAAAATCTCAAATATCAAAAATAACATTTACTTCCACAAACACACACACACACTCATATAAGTACATATGAATGCCAACGCTGCATATTTTTTGTATTTATTTTTTTCTCCTTTTTTTGGTACACAATTTAAAACATGTCTCTGTGTGTGTGTGTGTGTGTGTATGTGTGTTTGCTTTGGCATATGTATGCGTGCACGCTTATTAACTTAATGAGCGTAAAAATATTGCAAATTATGAATATGTACGTGCTCATAGTATGTGCGAGTGTGCGTCATGTGCATGTGGTTGTGTCTTTGTTGATGCGTGTGTGTGCGCTTGCTTCATTGCCTGACTGAACAAATGTCATGCGGTTAAAGCGGTGCGCATTTCAACTTATTGCCACAGCATTTTTCCTTTTACATGTGTGAGTGTATGTGTGTGTGTGGCTATTTGCCATGCAAAGTGTTGAAGTTTTGCATACATGTGGTGTGTGTGTGTGTATGTGCATATGTAAATTACAACGATTATCATGTTTGCTATTAGTTAGTTGTTTTTGTTGTTGTTGTTAGTCATACGTTCCCTTCACTAATATGAGCAGCAATTTGGTGTTTTTGTCTGTACAGTACAATACAGTGATGGTCATTAAAAGTGTGCCCGTTGTGCAATTTGTTTCATGTTTAATGTGCTTGTTAAGAAGAGTGTGGACCATGAGATATAAATAGTAATAGGGGAATACATATATGACCTGTTTAATGTTAGCAAAGAGCACAGATAACTTGATTTGAAGGTTATGGCAAGCGAAGATGTGTTATGGAAGTGAGATGTGGCAAAAATGAGTTGAAAGTTAAGTTTTATAGAGGGAATTATATAAAGGATGCTCTTTAAATCACGTGAGGCTTAAAATTTGATTTTAAATATGGAGTGATATATGAAAATTTAAGGTTAAAAGCTTAAATAAAACGTGACACATAAATATGTTAGGTTTTTGAAATCCAAAATGGAAAAAATTCATTAAGAATCAAAGAAGGGAATAATCACAGCCTATGTTACATAGCGCTACATGACACATACGGCAATACAGCATTATTTTCGAAATTCAAAATTGAATTTAGGTTCTTGAAATCACAAATAGAAAAAAACTGCATTAGCAAAGAGAAATACGAATAATAAAAGCCTTTGTTACATAGCGCTAGATGACACATACGGCAATACAGCGTTATTTTTGAATCACAAGTTTAAGTGCTGGACTGCACCATGCACAATGCGGCTCTATGTAACATGTCATATTGTATCATGCATAATTCAAATCTCGCGTGTATTTTTACATGCAAATTACAAATTGTATACTTAATTACTTTAAGGACTTGCAAAACTTGTCCTTGTCTATTGTACGGCATTGTTTTTAACATGTTGCAAATCACTGCAATTTCAAATATTCAATTTCGTGCATTGTGGTCGGTTTGCTTGACAAAGGCGCATCAAGCTTCATGCGGCACACAGAAACATGACACAACATGCAGTACTTTGGTATGAATAAGTCACAGTCTGCATGTCTGTCGTATGTAATACAAAATTTGTGGTCAAATTTCATGCTTAGTTTATTGTAATATTACACTATTTACACACAATTCACTTTGTGGCAAATGTAATTAAATTGTTAACACGCACACAATGAACGTACGAACAACTATGGAAAAGTCAATGAAGCATTGATTTTTCATTATTGAATTACATTTTCTAATGTTATATTATTTCAATGATGATCAGTCAATCTATTTATGGCATATTTGAAAGTCTTTTATGCGCTTTTGTGCTCTCTTTCACATAATTAAGCTTCATTTCAATAGCGAAACATGATACGATGGCTGTGTTGGCGCCATAAAGTCTGCAATAGATGAGCAGATTTACAAAGTAAGGGGCAACTTTCTGCTTACATTCTTTTTAGCTACTCCAGCTGTTTCAACGGCATACATAAGAAAATAATAAATACAACATCAAGAACAACAACGACAACAACACTAAAAGAAAAGTACATAATCAACAAAATTGCTTTCCAGCTGTTGAAACAACATTGACAGCATTGGCAGCGATATCAGCAGCAATGTTTGTAACTAAGCGAGGTCGCGCGCGTGTCAGTGGCGACGGAGGGTTACGGTGGAGGCTTCGAAAACTGCGCGTGTAAAACTGTTCAATGAAATCTTTATGCAAATATGAATTTATGAACATAACAGCGTTGAAGAAGAAAAGCAAGTTTTTGCTTCATGCTTTCATTTCAACGCTGCGTTGCCATTTTGTGCGACATGTGTGTGTGTGTGTGTGTGTGTCAGACATGTGTCGGCATTTCATGCTGCTATGCATTGGCGAAATTCACTGCGAACGACTGACGGACGTACGGAGTGACTGACTTTGATTTCACATCACAATTCAAGTCTCAATCAAAAGTGATTTGTTATTTCAACAAAATTTCATTTTTTCTTCAGCAACACTCTTTGCAACCCCTCTGGTTTGGCGCGTGTAACTCTTGCCAAAAAAATATATATAAAAGAAGATGAAGTAAAATCCACTTTCGCAATGATTTGCTCAGCGTGTGTCCCTTTTTTGGGGCGAGGGTGTTCTCAACTCAGTTTACTTTTCTGCGGTTTTTACGCTTTGCTACCCCAAATTTTTATATACATGTTGTATATTTTTTGCATTACACACACACATACACATACAGAGAGACAATGCTGTTCATCAGCATCATCATTATTATGGCTTGTCTTAACCAAGAAAACAAAAACAAAAAAAAAAAAGGAGCGAAAATAAACCATGTAAAATGCTTGGCATTTTATTTAGGTCAAAGTAACCGAAATTGTTTGCGTAGGGTACATAAATTAATATTTATTTTATAATTTATCGATGGGCAATTTCACTCACTCATTCGCTCTCATCTTACTTCAAGTTTACATAAGCATTTCATTGTTTGTTTAGCATGTTAGTTGAAAAAAAAAAGTACGTTTAATAAAACACAAATCAGAAGTCTTATCAAACAACTTCAGCCACTCAAGTGACACGTCGTCTTAGTCACTCTCTCTCGCACTCACTTTGGCTTAACTTGTCACAATTGTGACATTGACCTTATCGACACGACACCTTGTTCTCAGAAATCTATATTCAGACATTGTCACATAAAACACAAAAACTTTTATGGCTTTTTCCACGAAAAAACAGAAACAGAAACAGAAACATTTTCACTTACAGCATGTTAATATTTAAAACGTTGTGTACTTGACGCGTAATGACACTTCAACAAACAAAATTATTGACACCCAAACGACGACGACGACGACGACGACGCCAAACTTACAACCAATGGCGGTGGCGTCGTTGACATTGTCGTCGTCGCTCAATTTAATGCCGCCATAAATATTTTCCACAACGACAAACACGAAATGTTATAACCGCCTGACATGCCACAGCGTAACGACTTGAACTTCATGCAACTTCAAGTTTTCCGGCAGTCACGAAAAAAAAACGAAAGCACGGACAACTAAGCTAAGCTGACAGACGTCGACGTTGTGCTTGGGTTAGAAGGCGGCGTAGGAGGCAGAAGTCTGACTTGCTGTTAAGACATGTGCTTGTTGATAAGTCTTAGCATTTGCTAAGCGAGACATATGGCCACGCCTACAAACACGCAAGCATACACATGCACAGACACACGCACGCCCATTTTGTGTGTCAGCAACCTGTATGCGTCTACAAAACTTAACGCAACTCAACTAAAATCAACTTACAGATTTTGCTTCCTTTTAAAAAGGAAACAAAAATAAGAAAAAAAAAAAGGAAAATAAAGAAAACAAGCATAGCAAGGAAACGAAATGCCAAAGAGGATATTAAAAGTTGCAAGCAAAAAAATATAAAAAGTATTTATATATATAAAAAATAATTTAGTATTTCCGGTGGTTTTTTTTCTCTTCTACTTATTTGCTATATTTTTCCATTAGCCTAAGCGCATATGCTTGGCTTGAGACAGTGCAGTGTGGAGTTGTGTTTAGGGGGGAGTAGTGGGGCAGTCCACAGTAACAACTCATGTTGGCAGCGTAGGGCAATGAATAAGAAATAAACTTTGCATTTTATATAACCATGTGCGTGTGTACGTGTATGTGTATGTGTGTTGCAGTCGACTGCAAATCGCAACATGGCGTGTTTTGTGGCAACAACGGTAAATTACAGGTTGACAACAAATGCTACAAATGCCAACAGCTACAAAAAAGGCTACAAAACAAGATTGCTACAGACAGACTGAAGTACAGACAGACAGACAGACATACAGTTAAGTCTTTGCCACACCAAAATGCGCCAAGAAGATGACTACGGTTTAGAAAGTGTTTTCATTGCTTCATTCCCTTTTGATTCTACTTTTTTCTGCTCTACCTCTACTCTTCCCTTCTCTGTTTTACTTGTCCTGTCTTGTAATTTATTTAGCCTTAAGCTTTGCTTTGCTTTGCTTTGCTGACTTGACTTGGCTTACTTGGTCGCGTTGTAACTAGTTCTTGTCTCAAGTCAAAATGCCACTTAATAATTTAAGTCTGTAATGACCTCGACGACAGCGTAGCAGCAGCAGAAGAAGAAGACAACGTTGAGTCAACTGCGACTTCATTTGAATATTGCAACATTCTTATAAAAATTCTAAGCTTTCTTTTCTATCTTTCATGCTTTTTCACTTTTCTTCGTTACCACATACATACATATAAGACACTCAAGCATGCCCTTGCTTCATGCTTCGTTTATTTCTACACTGCTTCTTCTTAACATTTGCACAATTCTGAATGTCTAGATTGCATGTTACAAAGTCTTATAGCCATTTTTCATTGCCATGCATGTATGCACGTACATGTATGTCGCACTCACACACATAATGCACATATAATTACACTTGTAATAAAGTATGTCGTTGTCGTTGTCGTCGTCGTCCTGCATAACTTCATTGTATGTGTGTCCATTCAACAATGTAATTTACTTTGCCAAAGTGTGCATGTGTGCGTGGGTGCGCGTGGGTGTGTATGTGCATTGTAACTTTATCTCCGTTGGCACTGCGAAACAATTTGCTGGTTTATTAAGTAAATTTGTCGCTAAGTTTACAATTTAGCAGACACAAATTTTGCTGGCATCCTTTGCCTTTCTATGGCGCGCATCTGTAAACGACACGGCAACAAAATTTATAACATACGTACAAAATTTAATTAAAATATTAATTTTGCAACATTTTACTGTTTAAACATAAAACATATTACTAAAAAAATAAAATAAACATGTTTCATTAACACATTTCTAAGCAAATAATACATTTGGCGCAAATAAGTATGCAACAAATTTTGACAAACTCATTTTGCACTTAATATTGTCAAAATTTCAATTAAACAATAAATGTGTGTTTCATGGCTTCACAGCTCATGCATATTTGTAGTAGCAAAAAAAAAAAAAAAAATAACAAAAAGCCAATATACAAGTTCAAATGAACAACGTTAACAAGCAGTGTGATAGAGTGAGTGAGACGGAGAGAGAGAAGTGTAAAACAACATAACTAAAACTATTACAAGTGAAATGATGCCAATGACTTTTTGTTGCTGTGCTTTCTGCTTTTACTGCTGCGGCTGTTGCAATTGTTGCCGGATTATTTTTGCTGCAATCATCATGGCAACTTGGTAACATTTGGCTTCCGTTTCCGTACGTTTCGTTCATTGCATTGCTGCGTTTTGTTGCTGCCAATAACAACGTCATATGGTGCTGTGCTATGCTGTTGTCAGCGCGTCATTATGGTTTTTGCGGTTTGCTGTCAAGCGCAACAGCAAGAGGAGCGCCAGCAATGGCAAACAGCGATAGCAAACAAAAATTGTTGGTGCCAATTGTGGCAGCTGATGTTGATTTCCACTGAATGAAAGGCAACGTGTGCTTTTGTTGAACTAAACTAGTTTCATTTGGCTAAAGAAGAAACAACTACATTTCGATCGCAATGCAAAAAGCGCACACAATTTGCTTGTGAAAAGGTGTAATTATTTTGGTTTTCCAAATGTGAGTGCAATGATGCTTAATTAAATTGACGTGTGTGCATTAGGGATGTCAATCCAGAGATTTTCGGGCTTGTAAATTGAATTCCGGGGATTTCGGAACTAGTTATGTTGTAGTAAACACTTTATTAGTTTACATTTTTTTTCTCAAAATATAAAACAAAAAATAATAACAGACTTTTAGTCCAGTCATTTCAAAACTCCCGGAAAACTTTCCAGGCAATCTCTATTTTTACGACCAAATGACTGGACTATTTATTTCATTCATTCTTATGAAATGAGTTATCAAAGATTAACTTGGAAATAGTATCATAAAATACTAAAGCATTGAAGGTTGTGTCCTCCAAACGAGTTCGAAACTTGTGTGATGTAAAACGTGGCGACAAAAAACACCTTTAAGCTTAAACACTTATTGGTTGGACGTTTGGAATATAATTGAAGGCTTTTTAGTAATAATAACCCATGTCATCACTTTACAAATATATATTTGTTTTTGGGATAGAGTAACTTTCATTCAAATCTTGAACCTCATTCTTCAATTCTTCAATACATTATTCTTTTCCTAGCTTTATAAGCAATTCTTCTTTGAAATATCAGCAATTTATTTCTTTAACAATTTTCAGTGTTGCAAAATAAAGACATTTGTCTTATAATACAAAAATAGAAATCTCGAATATCCCGGAAGTGGTCAAGTTTAATCCCAGGATTTTCGGGACTTCAAAAAACAATGATATCCCTTTATTGCGGCACTCTGCATGCACTTAACATGCAATATGCTAATAGCCCTAACACAACAACACTTCACCACTTCAAATTTGTGTCTCCCCACTGGCTAACAACTCCTTCAGTCGTCGCTCTGCATAACCGGCGGTACACATTTGATATTGATCCTTTTTAAGCTTAATTGATATACGTTGCAAGCCCTCAATCACTTGCTCTTTGACCGCGTCCTGTACGGCCAAATGATTTTGCTTCAGTTCTTGCACGCGTGCCTTGTGCTTTTCTTCTTCTGTCTTCATTTTCAACGCTTGTTCTTCATATTTCACCTTTAAAATGTCACGATTTTTACGACATTCATCCAATTGTTGCACTTGTTCCTCTAAACCTTTGATCACCTTGGACATACGTTCATACATTTTATTGTAGTTTGTCTCCAATTCATCGATGCGTTTTTTTGCAACATTTTGCTCCAATGCACGTGCCTTTGTCACTTCGGCAAGACGATCTTCTAGTTTCAGTATAATGTTGTTCTTATCGTCGAGCTTATGTTGCAAAGCACAAATGAATTTGTTGCTATTCATTTCATATATATGCATTTTACGTTCGACTTGCACATTGTTATGCTCGATTTGTTCAATATGTGCAAAGAGCGCCGCCAGCTGTACATTCATATCGGTGATAGTCTGCTCATACTCGGCGCGTTCAATGTCGCTGAGTTGTAGTGTTTCCTCTGTTGCTTTCTCTAACATTTTTTAATTGAAAAATTTTGTATAGAATGGAATTCTAAACAATTTGTTTTTGTGTGTCTGTCGTTTTCAAAAATGTGTTAATTGATATAAAATTCTCTGATTTCACAGCAAACCTTTTCAATTTACACTATACATGCGACAAAGTGTCACAGACACTCAATTAAAAACCACAAATTTGTACGTACGTACTGCATCTAGATAGAAACGTATCTATGACATTTTGTCTATTTCTGGCTATCTGTGTGTGTGTGTGTGAAATCATTAGCGTTAAAGTCATTAAACTGACCCAAAAACAAAAATCATTGAACATCAAAACTTAAATTAGTGAAAATTGCAATAAATGCGCAAAATTTTTATAGTTTTCTTCCCTTTTACACTGTGATGTCCTTCTTCAGCTAAGCGTTGGTCTCGCCCCCCCCCCCCCCCCCCCCCTATTGTAAACTGCACCCCTATGATATCAAAAATCTATTAAACGAATTTGTGTTGCTGTTGATGAC
The DNA here is from genome assembly GCA_037044515.1 of Phortica magna. Taxonomy (NCBI): domain Eukaryota; kingdom Metazoa; phylum Arthropoda; class Insecta; order Diptera; family Drosophilidae; genus Phortica; species Phortica magna. Next base: position 17,756 of record JBAMBP010001540.1, read on the forward strand.
GTTGTTGTTGTCGCTTTACTCGCTTACGCCATTATCATTCATGCACTCTCTGCTATTCTGCTCTGTGCTGTCCCTGTACTGTGCTTTGTGCTTTACAATGTCCTGTTAGTCGTTCGTACATTCTGTGCAAACGACAAAATCAACAACAACAACAACAACAACAACAACAATGATTGTTCGCTTGTATGTCATCTGCCTTCGTTGCTGTCCATCCATTCAACGATTTTGCCTGCCGTTTTTGCTGTTTCGTCTGTATTGTTCATACACTAATTTGCCTGATTTTCGCTTTACACGCTGGCATGCAGCATGTTCTCTTCGACAGGTCCTTGCATTGCTTTATATGCTTCGATGTGTGTGTCTCATGTTTCGATCGTTTTGTTCGTACGCTTGTTCATCCTTTTTCGGTTGCACTCAAATAGTTGAAAATGTCAATGCTCCCTTGTCGCCTGCTTACTTAGCCAGCCAGCCAGTCAGCCATCCATCCATTCATTCAGCCATCGAGCCCGGCAAAGTCATGTAATGCTCGCCTCGCTTTTCTCGCTGCACTTTGCCTGTTTCGCTTCTGCTGCCACCGCTGCCGTTGTCGCCTGCTGTCATTCATTACTCTGATGTTTGTGTGATTTTGTTTGAATTTACTTTGGTTTTTCTCAGTTTTGTTTGCATTCTTTTTTCTACAGAGGGTTGTTTTAACAAATTATTTCACGCTGCTGTTTTTTTTGTTCCTCTCTCTCTCTAATGTAAAATTTCGATTTCAAATAAGTGATTTTGGTTGTTTCAAATAGAAATTAAATAAATATTTTTCATTGCAATTTGTGTTGATTTCTTTGAAATATGCAACATTTCACTTCACTTGCATAAAGCATTCATGGTCATATCAAAAATATTTATTCGTTTGTGGCTTTTACTACAATACCATATATGTATATTTCATTGTTTAATCTGTTGAACTATTGATTGTTTGATTGATTGTATAATCCTTTGATTGGCTTAGTTTTGCATGACTACAAGTGGCAAATCTGCACTCGATTGCATTTTACAAATGGTTCGTGTGTGATTTTGTATTTGAGCGTAATGCAATTAAAATCGTATTTTTAACGCTTAAATTGGCTTAAAAATAGTTAATAACCAAAATCGTTATTAATTGATTTTAACCTCAAGCTTAAATTTGAAAGTACGCTTGCCGTATGTGGCATGTGGCGCTTTGTTACATATGCCAAGTCATTATACAACAAATGTTCTTGAAACGTAGCTAAGCGTATGCTCATTAAAAACACATTTCAATGAGTTCGGTTTATGAATTTGGGAGTTAAGGTATCACACACAATTATTTTAGCCCCCCTTTTGAGCGTGGTGTTTTAATAAACTCAAACAATTTGAGTTTCCCTCGAAAGTTTACAGCAGGCCTTGTTTGCTTTGGCAGTAAAGCTTCAGTACAGAAATTTCACTTCTTTATTACATCTTTAAACTTATACTTATTAAATAAAAATAAAAAAAAATTTATAAGCAAAAAAAAAATAAGAAAATTATAAGTTTTAACAAAATTTTAAGTCCTTTTTTTGCAACTTTGTACGAAATTATGAATAAGTCCTTCAGTTCGTTGCTACGCGTTGGTCTGCTACAGTTGAAGCCCACCAAGGACAAGTTGCTGAATGTGCAACGCGCGGTTAAGACGATCACGCAACTCGTGAACGATCAATTTGTGCGTCTTGTCACGCTGCCCGAGTCTTTCAACTGTCCAATCGGACCGAAACACTGCCGTGACTATGCCGAGTGCATACCCGACGGCACTACATCACAGCTCTTATCCAAGCTGGCAGAGAACTGCAAAGTTTATATTGTAGGCGGCACAATACCCGAATTGGGTGAAGATCATGAGATCTACAATACATGCACCGTTTGGGATCCCAATGGCAATTTGGTTGCCACGCATCGCAAATTGCATAACTTTGCCGAATCGAATAGCGTTGCTGCATGCGGCACCACGAGCAAGAATCTAAAGCCATATCAGTCACAAAGTCCGGCCATGACCACCTATGAGGAAAACTCGGTCGGTGATCAGTTTACCGTCTTTGATTTGGATGGTCAAACGGTTGGCGTTGGCGTCGGCTCCGATATACGTTTCGAAGAGATGGCACGCGTTTATCGCAATATGGGTTGTAAAATGCTCATCTATCCGGCTGCTTTCAATCTGAATGCCGGCGCACTGCATTGGGAGCTGTTGCAGCGTGCACGTGCCAGTGACAATCAACTCTATGTGATTACAACAGCAACGGCACGTGATGCACATGCCGATTTCTTATCGTTTGGTCACTCAATGATCGTCGATCCGTGGGCGCGCGTATTGCGGCGTGCCAATGAGGGTGAGGAGGTAATAGTCACAGATATCGATTTCTCGCTAGTGGATGAAGTGCGTCGACAAGTGCCGCTTTTCGAACGGCGTCGCTTGGATTTATATCACACCGACAGTTATCCGTGCAGCATGTATGATATTAATGCAGTAAGCAGGCAAAATCAGCGTTCTATGCAAAGTGATGACAATGATGATGAAGAGTACGAAGAGCCGATGGTGGTGCGTGAACATGTTAATAACGATAATGAACGTGACTTGAAGATCGGTCGTGCGGCTTTTGAGTCATATTGAATGTAAGGCAATCGCAGTGTATTTAAAATTGAGTTGTTTTTTGTTAATTTTAAAGTATTATTCTTTTCCGATTTTTTAGTCATTTTTTCGATATATTATATAACTCAATAGTAAGATTTGAATTATACTCATAAATGCAGTAATAAAAGAGACTTTTTAGTTGTTGAGAACGAAGTTGCTAGAAAAAACATATAGTTCTATGTTACACTCAGACACACAGCACATACGGCAGTCGAGCGTTTGATTTGACTGCTGTATGTGCTGTGTGGCTTCGCGTAACTTAGGAGTACATATATTTTGAAAAGCAAAGTTAACTACGTAGGAAACTGTACTACAAAAACACATACTCCTATGCTACACAGGGCCACGCAGCACATACGGCAGTTAGATTAATAACTAAGCTGCCGTATGTGCTATGTAGCCCTGTGTAGCATAGGAGTATATGTTTTTGTATTACTGTTTCATACGTTACACATGAACCTACAGCAGTAAAATCAAATATTAAGCTGCTGCATGTGCTGTGTAGTCCTGTGTAACATAGGAGTTTATTCTTTTTTTAAATTAAGTTTTTAAAAACCCATAAATTTTTCATTAACAAAACTTAGCCGCACAAAAGACGAAAAATTGAAATCTTTTATATATTTTTGCTACCCTTCGTTTTCTACTGTTTTGCGGTTTTTGTGCGTAATTTGGTTGCATGTCTCATATTACCCAGCGACTTCATGCTTGATTGACAGCGCCAATTTCAGCTGTGCACGCTTGCTTAATGTCTGGGCAAAAAAAGCCACTTTGAGTATGTTTATGTCATTAGAGAGCATCATGTTACGTGGCTACTATTTGCCAACATTTGACATGCGAGTGTTGTGCGTGTGAGAAACTTAAATATTTAAACTTCGATTTGTGTGCTGAACATATTTCACAACGCGCAACCAAGGCAAAACTCATTAGGATAAGCGACAGTTGTTGTACGAGGCGAAGACTGAGTAAGAACGATTTGTGTTGCAACCATAAGCCGCCAGCCAGTCAGCCAGCCAGTGAGCCAACCAACCAGGCACAACAATTAAGGCCTAAATGACCCGCGATACTTATCAACGCGAACGCAAAGGCAGCAGCAGCAGCAGCAGCGAAAGACGTGCGTACACGCACTGACGCATGCACGCGTTGGTAATTAAAAGCAGCGCACATGAAGCAATGACAAGAAGCAACCGACGAAACAGCAAAAATAGCAGCAGCGGCAGCAACACATAACGAGTCTAAACCGCTGACAGCCGTAAACCAGACAGACAGAGAGAAATAGCGTAAAAGAGCTAGTGTAGAAGAAGAGTGTAGCTTCAAAGTTTTATGCTGCTAATGAGTGACAGATAAAGGTAACGGTAATGAATGAGCAAGCAAGCGAGCGCGCGCAAGTGAACAAGCGTCACATGTGTTTAATGAATGTTAAAGTTAGACCAACGAGACTATCCGCTAAAAACACCAACAACAACAACAAGCAACACAAATAAGCAACGAAACTCATTAATGAGTTTTAACACACATTCATTTTTCGACTAAATGTCTAAATTTATAAGGACCCAGACAACAACAACAACAACAACAGCATGTTCAAATGACGGGCGGTCGAATGGACATTAGGACAGACGGACCGGTAACAAAAACAATAGCAATAAAATAAACGCGTGCCTACTTTTAGGGGTTGCATTGCGCCAATGTACATTGTATGTATGTGTGTGTGTGTGTGTGTGTGTTGATGAATTACCGTTTTCATTCATTTGATGCCGACAACAACTTGATACACCCCTTCGGCTCTCTGACACTCAAGATCATTTCCTACTTGTCTGTCGTACGCGGTGTTTTTGTTAATGTTTTTGTTGTTTTTGTTGTTGTTGTTGGCGCGGCGCTTAAGTCAAATGTTTTTTTTTTGCTCTTACTTTTGTTTTGGTTTTCATTTGTTGTTTGTTGTTTTCTTTTTAGCCACATTTACGCCCACCTATCTATACGCCCTTAGCACATGTATGTAAGTACTTCACACATATGCACTTCCTTCACGCTTACAAAGAAAACGACTCTAATTCACATTCATTCTGCTTCTTTTCTGCTTTTGTCATGTTTTTGTGCCCGTTGTTGTTATTGTTGTTGAGCACATATTGACGCTTTGTTTTATACTTTAACTCGTTTTGTTTGCATTTATAATTTAATGCAACCCTTATGTTGAGTGCATGCAATTCTTTGGCAAAAGCAAAGCCACAAAATTAGACCACAAAAAAAATATATATAGTCTTAAAAGAGGTTACAAAAATATCAGTATTAATGTTAAAATTAAATTTTAAAATTTAGAAATAAAATGTTCTTTTTTTAATCATGATCACTTCAAGTTGCTGCAAGTTCAAATCGGTTTAGTTAAAACTCTGCTTTAACCTTTGCCACCCCATACGGAGTGCACCAAGTCACGTGACCTTTTTTGGGGTTGTATACAGACACGTCGTTCTCAAATGTTTGCTTACTCAAATTTTATGCCCTCGTGTTGTTTCCGTGACTGTAATTTACGACCACCAATTTCAATGTATTGTTGTGCCAACGCAACAAAGTTAACCTCCATGCGCCGTGCTATTATTTGAAAAGTCAACCTTCGCCTTACAACAACAGCCCGTATACGTCTTTTTTTTCTACGCTACGACTCTTTGTTGTGCTTCATACTTACTGCAATGGTCATGTTCCTTTACATAATTGGTGCTTGTTGTGTGTTGTGCTGTCTTGATTGCATTGCCAAACATAATATTACCTTCAGAAGCATTCAAATATTTCACATACAATGTCTGCGTACCGTACCCGCTCCGTCTTTGTTTATTTATTTATATACTTTTATTTATTTCATTCTTATTTTGAACGCGCGCGTTATTATGGCCAATTTTTTCTTGTTAAGCACTTTTGTTTGAAAATCGTTAATTTTGTGCAAAAAATTCTGAACCTGACATTTCTTTTCTTTGGCTTGTTCAGCCGATATCTTTTTTTTTGGCTTCTGCTCGATTGAAAATACACAAAATGGCGCGCATAAAATGCAATTCATGTGTCTGACTTCGTTTCCTTTTTGTTTTCGGCAGTTTTTGTTTGGACGTTGTTGTCGTTTGTTTGCCCTCTAGTGTATTTTTATTGCGTCGATTGTATTAAAGTTCATGGCAAAGCAAAGTTTGTTCGCACATATATAAATTACACGCAGATACTGAAAATTATGGTCACTTTATTGATTTTTATATTTGGGTTTATTTCTGCAAATGATTTTTCCGCTCGTAAACAACAATTCGGCTTAGAAAACGTTTTCAATTTGTAATTGGTTTTTGGATTTATGAAGGTTCAAAAGATGCCAACAAAAATAAGCTGCCAAATTGGTGCCAATTTTTTATCGTAGACCGTTGACCGTTGCATTGAAATTTACCACTAACTCTATTAATGGGCACTTTCTATTAAATGGCATGTGAACAGGATTTTGAAGCGTTTTGCATTCTTGACAGCGGTTTTTTAATAATAATCTCTAATAACGAACCGTTTTTTAATAGCTGTTCTTTTTTTGGATCATGACTGAAATATGAAACCTATTAATTTTTCTATTAACGAATCTATTAATAGAGAAAAAACGCGGCTATCCTGTTGAAATCCTATTTGCATGTCTTTTAATAAAATGTTTCTTTAACAGTGCCTAATAGAGTTGTCAGAAAAGGGTGTATTCTCCCAACTAAATGAGAAGACAAATTGTCAGTTGAACACAATAAATCGCGGCATTGACAACATTGTTGAAATGCCAATAAGAAATAAATAAGCAAAACTTGCACACAATCTTTGACAATACTCGTCAAACAGAGCCATTTTATTAAATGCTTCATTGTCACTTTCAGCATGGTTGACTGGGCCAAGTTCTTCAAATGGCAATATTTTTTTTTGCACGTAAAAGAAGTATTATTTTCAATGTGCGAAACAGCTGCCAACAGTCAAGTTGTATTACATACGACCAATTCAACAAATATTGCAGTCATTGACATACGAAATTGGACACAAGTGCGCCAAATGTCATTGAAACGGTCGCTGGTTTTATTTCTATCGAAAGTCGACATGGCAACATTGTAACGACAGGACAAATGGGTTTGGCTAGAGGCCAACAAGAACGACAACAACAAAAACAACTGTAACAGCAAGCAAATGTTATTTCATTTGAACATAAAGCAAGCCTCGAAAAACCAAAATCACATTGGGCAAACATAATAAAATTTTCAGATTATGTTTTGGTTAAAACAAGTTAGCCTTATTTGTTGCCATCAAAAACAAAATTAAAGTTGTTAAAAATTTCAAGCAACAAACAAACAAAATTTATAAAACTCGCATAAAAGCCCAAAAAAAATAAAAAAAAAAAATATAAAAAAATATAAAAGATTGTTAAAACGCGTTTTCTTGCAAAAAAATTATTGTTATAAGAATCAAAGACGCCTAAAAGTATACCATTTATATAAGTATTGGAAGAACTGTGTATTGGAAATGGGTTACAGTGTTGACCAAAACACACTATTGCGTGCGTGATTTGCGTACATTTATGCGCAAGCAGCATAAGACAATAGTGGTACAGATCGCTACCATTGAAGTGATACGTAATGAAAATGAAAATTATATGCGTGAAATCGTCGAGGAGATTGAACTTCCGTGTGTCTTGTCGATTATGCCAATGAGGCTAAGTGGCCGGCTGGCACACGCACACAACAACAACGTGCAGACAATCGTCTGATCATGGATTGTTATGTTTGTCGTCGTTTGACCGATATAAATGCCATACTCATATTGGCCATCGATAATCAGCACATGGTATTGTAATGATCTATCGCAATGCGCCTGAACAAAACTAACTACAAGTAACTAATAATGTTGTTAAATTATGCTTTTGCAAAAAAAAAATTGTATGAGTAAGCAAGGCAAGTTTGGTAAACTTAAAAGCCTTGTAACTCCAATCATCACTTTTTGTTTGAAAACTTTTCTGTTTTAAAATTTTAATGCCCAACAGTCTGCACAATGAACTACGCAAAATAGCATTTCTTTTCTTTTTTAAACTGGCGACGCACGCATTGATTGTGCGCAGGGTAAAAGAACTTGTGCCAAACAAAATAGCATATAAATTAAAGTGGGGGAAGACTAAGGGAAAAAAAAGTGGCAGTAGACAAGAAAAGTCAAGCTGAGAAAATAATCTAGTGTGTGTGTGCGTTGTCGACATACGCAGACGATGAGTAATTGAAACCAAACATAAAATGCGTAAAATATTGAAGGGTGCAGCATGAGGCAGGCAGCCAACAAGAAGCCGAGCAGGCAGAGAAAGTAAGCAGAAGTATAAACGAATGAACGAAAGAAAAGGCTAATATTTTGACTGAAATTTAATAACGTCGTAAAAACAAACATTAAAGGGCAATAAGGAAAGGACATTTCAGTAATAAATTTGTACACTTGTAGGCATTCAAATGTACAAAATTGTTTTTTGTTGACTTTCAGCATTTCGCATCTTTGTCAACGTTGTCACAGTTATCACAATAAAATGCGACCGACAGCAGAATGCATAACTACATCAATGTTAAATTGCTTATTTCTTTTTGTTGAAGTGTTGAAATTTCTTTTGCACTGAAAAATTTCAAAATTTAAGCAAAAGCAAACATGCAATTCAACATTTATTCATTTGATTATTTTTATCTAAGTTGCCTTGAAATATTAAGTCAAAAGTATCGCTCACTGAAGCACATACAATGCTATTGTCTTACTTATTGCTCATGCCTTTTGTCTTCTTGTACATAAAAACCGAAAAAGAAGACTTCCAATTGAAATTGTATTACGATATACCATACATTTTAAGCTCTTATTCTTATTTAGTTTCTTCTCTCTTTACAGACAATATTTATTTGGCAATGTTTTCGCTTCGTTGACGTTGCGTCTTTGAAGAAATCCAGCAAACCAACAAAATGATAAAGTCAACGTACTGAAGTACATTCTCATATAGACACCAACAACAACAACAGCAGCGTTACAACAACAACGGAATAAAAGTGTGGCTTTTAACGTTGCTGCTGCTTATATGCAGCATAACTACAAATAATGTGCCTCAATGCCAAAAGCAATGGCCACAATTATTACAGACATGCGAACAATCTAAAGGACAACAACAACGACGCATTTACGCATAGAAATGGCAAAAGGACGACGTCATATCAACAACGTTATAGTAGTTACAATAGCAGAAATGGCGGAAAATCAACGTCAACGACAGCTCAGAAATCAGTAGTCAAGTGGAAAATTATTATATCATCAATAATTTTGTTATTATGCCGCTCAAGTGAGTACAACATATAATTCTTTCGCAATGCCTTCTTGTTACTTTTAGTATGTATTGTACATGTGCGTATGTGTATGTAAGAGTGGTGTACATATGTGCTAAAAGTAACTTAATTTAAGGAGGTGTTCTTCTCTAGAAGCCTGAATTTTACGCCTTTTTTTATTTTTATCAAAGAGTTTTTACATAATGTTTGTTGATATTTGAGGAATTCAAGATACTTAAAAATAATTAAAATCATGGAGTTATGATGTTGTGAAGTTGGGACAAAAAAATTATAAAAAAAACATTTGTTTTCAAGATGCCTAGTTCCTGTCATACAAAGATATATAAACAAGAATATCTCAAAATTTAAAGTTAATCGGCTAATTAAAACTGGAGATATCATCAAAACCCCGATAACTCTAAAAATACTTCGAATTTCGAAAAATCCTTTAAAAATATATATAAAAAAACACCAAAATTGTTTTTTTTCGAAATTCAAGACTAGAATACCCCCTTAATCTTCTTACTTGTATACACAATTACAAAACTTATGTCATACAAAAGCCATGTGCATTTTTGAAGAAGCGCAGACAAATGTAATAAAAATTCGGTAGCGACTTAAATTTGATATCCTATAATATATTTAAGCACTTGCTTACTAATGACATTCTGAATGGAAATTTCAGCTTGCAAATTCAAATAAACCGGGATAATCTAAGATTAAGTTTGCTTTGGCATTCAAGAACAAGCGCAAGCGTTTGTAACTTATACCATGAGCTGATTACATATAACAAAAAAATGATGAATGAGTAGGTAGAAAGAATGCAGTAAAATTTAATTAAATGTCATGAGCATGGAAAGACAATGCTTACGAAGAGGCCAAACAATTGCTTTGCCATGCAACGAACAAAAATTCGAGATAGAGTTTCAAAAGCGGCATGGTTAAATGAATCTTTCACTTAATTGACTTTTTTTCGAAGGCAGGAGAAAAATGTTTTTATATTTGTCATAAAGTCAAACTTTTCTGTGATTAACTAAACAAGAACATTATAACTTAATTTCACGCCTATTTGTTATATACCATGATAAAAATAAAAACATGAAAAAACCACAAAAATACAAATGATTGAATGAATGAGTGAGTGAAAGACAACCACTTTTATGTGCGTTTGTGTGTGTATTTTTTTGAGCGAGTAAAGAAATGAATTACAATACAATTTATAATTTTTTATCATTTGCCATTTGCTTTCATTCATGGTGGTTTGTCTTTTCTTTACTTAACGTTTTTTTTTGTCGTCTTTCCTTTGTGACTCCAACGCAACTCAACAAAAGGTCACGTGCATGCGATACGAAAGGGTCGTCTGATGTCCCCGAGCAGTTTTACCGCGCTAAGTGGAGATCTTCATGTACAGATACAATACAGCGGCGAGAACGATGACGAAACAACAACGACAGCGACAGCGACAGCAACAACAACGCGCGCGAAGGCAACACCAGCAACAAGAACATGGCAAAATCAGAGCCACTCGAGCACAGTTGGCAGCGGTACTCAAACGCCAAGCGTTGTCGAGAATACGATAATGAGCACTTTAGTCATTAGCAAATTCATTGATGAAGTTACATTGGAACCATTGCCAGAGTTGGGTCTGCATGAGCGCAGCAATGCCACTGCAGCCAACAGCAACAACATGGATAATGTGGTTGGTGGCAGCAGCACAACGGAACACTTGCTGCAACGTAAACGTAAAGAAATCGTGCAGAATATACCACTTTATCCTGATCCACGTAACAATGTTACACAAATTGCCGTGCCCTGTCAGACTTTCATGCGTGGCGGTCTCTATGAGATGCAAGTAATAACGAATTTAAAGACAACACAAGCCATAATGACAACAGCCAGTGATAATGAAACGTTGAATGTCACGCCCACAATGATGACAACAACCACGTTGATGCCCGTGCACGATGAACGTTTACGGCAAACGCTCGATGTACGATGGCCAAGCGCTGAGATGATCGTTAGTCCCGTGCGTTTGCGCACATATCCAGAGAAACCGGTTATAGTAACCTTACGTTTTCCGGAGGTTAATTGTGAACGCGCTTTGCATGCCGATAATTTACCCGAATTTTGGCTGGAGTTGATCTATTGCGGCAAAGAACGTTCTTGTGCACAATTGCGTCCCCAAAATATAACAAAGGCGAATATACTCTATGCGGAACAAGTGCGTGGTTATCCCAAATCGAAAACGGTTAACTTGAAATGTGAACTATTTGGTTTGGCGGGCAATTATGCTGTACAATTGCGTCCGTTGGTGCCAGCGCCGAATGTGCCGATAACACGTCGTTTTCTCAGCGTCGATTGGAGCGATAAGTTTGTATTCAATGTTTATGCCAGAAGCATATTTCCATGTGATCCACACACTGGCATCGGCGTGCTCTATGAATATCCGACGTGTATATTGGAGCAAGGCGATAGGGTGCGTGTCTATGCTAAATTGCGCGCGGATGTTGCATCATTGAAGCCGCCGACATCGTTGCATTATGTTGCCGAACAGCGTGTCGTCAAAAGTCAATATTCACTTTACTTTAATTGTGACCTATTCACCGAGAAATATGTCGAATATTGCTTCGTGTATGTAAGTCAGGCCATATCCGGTGCCGTTGCAGATGTGCGCATGGACTGTGTGCCAACGTTGCCAGTGAGTGGTAAGTAATGAGATATTGCCTGCTATTCTTTTTTATTTTTTGTTGTTTGTTGTTTGCATTGTATGATGACTCAATTCGATATCTATCGGCTATGCATGTGTCGTATTGTTAGCATCGAGTTATGCATACAACAGCATAAGTAACGTTTCATTAAACCAGTCGGCAGCTTCTGCCAACGTCAGCAATGTGCACAAGCCAATGCATTGTTAAATGGCATCTATGACTTGTAATTTTCCCACGTTCCAATTTACATAACACACATACCATGGCCTAAGTATGTATGATTGTATATATATGTCATAGCACGATATGCCATGCCCAAGGCACCATACATTGTACGCAAATGTTGACATTGCTGCTGTTGCTGGCTGGCGTTGGCTTAGATTCCGTTTTCAACAATAGCCTCGGCCAACGCCAATAATTGGAATTTATCATTATGCGCTCATATTTTACGTTAGTTATTAACACATTTTCAAAAAACAACTTCAACACAGATTCCGATACCGGCGGCTGGGGGCCATGGAGCGAATGGACCGCTTGCTCAACAAACTGTCTGGGCGGCACACGTAATCGCTATCGTTTCTGTGATTCGCCACCGCCACGTTATGGCGCAAAATTCTGCGAGGTAAGTTAAATGTTCAACTCATTCTGTTTCAACAACTTTGGTTTTGTGCGTTTCTTTGCCCATATTGCATGTCGCGCATAATTCATAACAGAAAAAAAACAAAAAAAAACTTTATTTACCCACACAACTGACTTTGCGGCAAAAACAATGCGCAGGCAGTTCAAAAGCGCGTAATAATCGTGTATTATGAACTATGGTAACATGTATGTATGTATGTATATATGTTGACGGCCGTTGAAAGTATGCAATGCTAAAGCATGGCATGCAAACAATGCCAAACAAGTTGTTAACTGTATGAAGCAAAAAATTTCATGATTTCATGCTATCGTCTGGCACACTACATTGCAAGTAAGCATTATGTGTGCCAAGTAATATTGGTTTGAAGAAGGCACTCGAATCTTCAACCAAACTTGCCTTTGAAAAAAAGAAAATACCAAACGTTATAAAACTAAATTGATATTGACTTATCCCAACTTTGATAGTTAGAACAATGATTATACGATACTAAAAAATCGCAATTTTCTTGAGAACCAAACGGAAACCATTGATAACATATTATTTTGAATCAATGAATCGAACCTCTGCAGAAATTCAATAAGTTCACAGTCTTAACAAATATTTTACTTTGTTTGCCTTTATACCACGGCATTGTTTGGCTTTGTTGGTTTGCAGAAACCTTCCCCTACAAGCTTACAAAATTCAAGCAGACCTCTTAAAAATTCCGTTAGCGCCTGGGCGCGTAAACATCTTGACAGTTAATCCAGATAGCGTGTGAAATTTACGACTGCCACACAACTCTGGTACTATGATAACAACAACAAGACCAAAAAGCTACGCATTGCTTATGGTTTTTTTGTATTCTTAGGCGAAGTTTCATTGTTTCGTATCATAAGAATAAAGCGTTTTTTTTTTGTAAGTTTCTTAATATCAGACGTTGTCATTATAACAGCAACCAGTAACGCATGCTACACATATGTGTATGTATGTATCTGTATCTGTACACATAGTTTTGTAACTTGTTGAGAACAATTACAACCAAAGTTTTTTAATGTGAATTTATGTGATGTTTTTTATTTTTTTGTTTTGTTGTTTTCTTTAACTTAAACAACTCGCGCGTAGTTTACACATTTTCATGTCGGCATGGAAACAATAGTGTTGTTTTTTTTCACTACTTTCATTTTATAGAATGAGCTCCATATGCTGCCGCCATTAAATATTTGCATAAAGCTCCCGGCACGAAAATGTTAATTATAAGTGAAGTTTTATTTCAACTTGCTTTTTTGTAAAATTGCCCAGCAGGAGAATCGTTATAAAGACAGAATGTAGACTTCGTTATGCTACAAGTTGTAAACCATTGTCAGTTAAAAAGTGATAAATTGTTATTAACACTTGTGTTATAAATACAAAAATAAAAAATAAAATAGATCCTTTTTGCAAGTATATCTCAACGTAGTCAAGCTTTTATAACAAACAGACACAAGCTGTTGCCTACCAATAAATTTTTATGCTTCAAAAGCTTTCTTAGCGCTATGACAACACTTTTAAGAACTTGTTTATTTATCGGAATTCATGCAAAGTTGTACATTCAATACACTAAGTAGCTTGGCTACAAAACATTATACACACAGCTGAGTGCTTACAATAAGCAAACAAAAAATAAAATAAATAAAATACAAAACGGAAAAAAACAATTATACAATATATTTTTTATTGAAACAATTGTAAGTAAAGTAACAAAATGCCGCCCAAGAAAGGTAAAAAGAAGAAGGACAAAAAGGATCCTAACAAGCTGACACAAGTGGATCGCACTTTCTATGAGTTGACTATAACAGATTTGAATCAGAAATTAGCACGTTTGCGCGGTCATATGACCAATTTGGATGAAACGAATGTCGCGGTTGCCGATAAGTTACGTGAACTTGAACACGATCGCACCGATGTCGCTGCACACTTGGAACGCACGTTGCACGAACGCAACAATACAATCGTCGAGCTGGAAGAACGTTTGGTGGAGGTATCAAAGGTACGTGAGGAAGAGAAAAGAATGTCGAGTGAACGCATAACCGAATTGGAGAATAAATATAAAGCGATGCATGATCAGCTGACATCGGAAATGAAACTCTTGAATGGCAAATTAAATTCACTTGATGAATTTCGTATACAACGTGATGTCATTTTGGCACGCTTCGATGAACAGGAGACTGCCATGAAGGAGAAAGAGTCTAAATATCAAGATGAATACTATCGTTTGGAGCAACGTGCAGTTGTCGAAAAGGATGCATTGAAAAAAGATGTTGAATCGAAATTGTTACAAGTATCGGAGGACTTTATGCGCTCTAGCGAAATACGTAATGCGGGCTATACACGACGTCTGATACGTGAAAATATTGCGCTGCAAAAGGAGATCGATAAATTGATAATGTCACAGATCAAGCTGCAACAAAAGTTTCAGAATGGCAAGAAAAAACGTGAGGAAATATTTCAACAATACATAATATTGGATGATATTAAGACAGAATTAGTGCGTAATTCGATGAATAAGATAAAGATTATCAAGACATTAACTAAAAACTATGAAAGCCTTAAAGCAAAATATGTTGAATCGATGCGCTTCCGACGTGAGTATGAAGTCTCTATGCAACGGGAGGAATGCGAACGTGCCAAACATAGAGATATTGCCGAAAAGATAACGGCAATGACGAAACGTATAAATATACTAACTTTGGAGAATAGCAATGCGACAATATTGAATGCTCAGCAGGAGCTGGAGATTATACATTTGCAAAACGTAATCGATAAGATACAAGCAACTGTGAATAATGCTATAAAAGCGGTTAAGAGCGTTAAATTGGCCAAAGCACGTGTAAAGGAAGTTGAAAAAACCGATACAGATGCATTGGCCGAAGCAATTGAAGGCCATGAGAATGCCATAACGATGTGTCAACTAAAACGTGCCGATTTGCTTACTGAGCTAATGGAGATTATGTGTGCGAGTGAAGAAACTTCAAGGAAATCAAAGGACACATTTCCAACGGTAACAACGTCGATCTATGAACCGGGCAAAATAGGTTTTATGCAAACAACATTCGATAGAGATGGTCTGATACAAGCATTCAATGAAGATCTAAAAGCACCGGCACTACAAGAAGCTGATTTGGCCAAATCGGATGTCAGTATTGTGAAGAAACACGCAACTGAAATGAATATTATCGATGTCGAACTAGGCAGTACATTATATGTATCATCGTCACGTGATGAAGATGCCGATATTGAAATCGAAGAGGAACCACTCGAGGAACCGGAAGGCTCAAGTAGTTCGGTATCAATACAAAAGAAACCGAGCAGTGAACCAGAGAAAACCATAACCGTGGAGCCGTCGCAGTTACCCAAATCCGAAATGGAGGAGAAATCAGTGCGTTCGACTTCGTCAGCCGTTCTAGCCGAAGCTGAAGAAATGGGCGAAGAAGAGGATTTCGATATTAATCTATTTTACTAATGCTATGCACAAACATTGTTAACATTTAATCATCATATAGAAAACTAATAAATGCAAAAAATTATTGAAAAAAAAACGTACCTTTTGCTGTAATTTTTTGCCATGCTTGTTGACCTTTTAAATCACAAAAACAAATCACTTCAAATTTAATTATATATTAAAAAAAAAAAAACAAAAAAATTAAGCACTTTCATAGTTTCAACTTTTCTTTTTATACTTTAAATCACAAAAACTCACAAATCACTTCAAATTTAATTATATATTAAAAAAAATATATATATATTAAGCTCTTTCATATCACTTTTCTTTTTATACTCTTGCAAAAAAAGCATATATTAACTTTGTCGTGAAGTTTGTAACGCAAAGAAGGATACATCTCCGACTATATAAAGTATATACATATATTATTGATCAGCACGATGAGACGAGTTCATGTAACCATGACCGTCTGCCTGTTTGTCCGTTTCAGTGCAAACTCCTCCTAGAGTGTTAAACATATCAAAAAAATGTAAACGCAGAGTTCTTCAGATATGTCCAGGCATTGTCTATCTTAGAATTATTTCGATCTAAATTGGCACAAACAGCAACAAGTGAAATAAACTTTCAATTTCGCAAACCAAGAAAAGCATGTGATAAATCCGAGCGTCCCACGAATGTTGGACTGAAAAGAGAGTACAAAAGCCTAGAATTAGTAAATTATGCATAAAGTCTGTAAACTTTAATAATAAATGAAATAGATTAAAATAATAATATACTATTTTTTTACAGGGTGCTTCAGTCGAAACAGAAAAATGTGGCAAAAGCATATCAGATACATGGGATTGTATTTATGAAACAAGCGGCACAAATATAAATAAAGCAAATCGCACTGAGGTTAGTCACGAAATAGGACCCGGTTGCCGCTGTGGCTGCATTGTACACCTTGGCTCATCGAAGCCAAAACGCATTATAGCTGGCGCAACGCAAAGTTGTCCTGGTCGTTCGCTGTGGCTAATACAGGTAAGACAAGCCATTAGATTATAATGTATATATGTAACTATGACCCAAAAGGGCAACGACTAAGCTTTGACTCCACGTACAGTTGAAACAGCTGAACAATAGACAGAAACACTTTACTTAATAAAAAGCAAAAAGTAAAGCAAAACAAGAATAATAAACTGTGGGACTTGAAAAGGAATGTTATTGTTTTTTTTAGACGAGTTGTGATGAAAAGCGTGGTCATTGTTCAAACTCGGCAGACGCCGTCAATTGTTCAACTTTTTAGCCAACATCAGCAAGCGCCAGCAAGCAAATTGCAGGACAACGTCCTGCGAAGTGACGACATTGTAATAACAATGAAAATGAAATATGCCAAGCATACCAAACTATGACCAAAAATTCCATTAGATTCGCAGGGCACGATGTAAAAATCTATCTCGTGGGATTTGCTTGTGCTTAAGATGTCTTAATGTAAAAATTCCAAAAAGAAGACGGTAGAAAAAATTACGTTAAATTTATACTATAATGCTGAGTAAGAAGTCGCTGAATGAAAAGTGAAAGGACAAAAGAAGAACGCACATGCATAACAAATGCGCAATTTGTAGTGACACTGGGCCTCTGTTGAACCCCAAGGCCTGTCTCTAACCCCAAATGTACTGAATATTAACACTACCAACAACACCTACGCTTTTGTTGTTGTTGATGTTGTTATTGTCATTGTGAGTTCATTGATACAACATTTTCTGGCGCCTGACAATCCCCTTTTGCGCCTTTGCAATTACCTGCAGTACAACCCAAGTTTATTGTTATTCATTTTTTTTTGTTCCCCCAACTCTTTCTTATTCGAAGCTTATATCCGCGTATGTACTATCTACAATAATAGTAGAACATACGTAGGTACATATGTATGTACGTACTTCACTCGACTTTATTCACTCACCCACACACACATACATACAGACACGTAGTGAAGTTACACACCATGTTCAAGTGATGGTGTCAATGCACCCTTAAACCTTTTATCGTATAAGCACAAACACACACACACACATGCATAGCTATACGGAATTGTCATCAGCATGGAAATAAACTGCGAACTATGCAAGCACTTTAAGTACATAGTGTGCAGGATTGGCATTTCAAAAACAGTCGCTCAGTCAGTTAGTCAGTCAAGCAGTCAGTCAGTCAAGCAGTCTAGTCCATTGACAATCGTTCGATTGTACGCCAAGTGTCTTTTTTTTCTCCTTGCTTTGCTTTTATTTCTTCCTGTCACATATTGAAACATTTTCACTCACGATTTGCTTTCAATGTGCGCAACTGACATGTAATACGACATGTTATAGAAATAGCTTGGGTCAACACCTTCAATGGTGCTTAAACTAATTGCATGCTTAATAAAAATATCTGTAATTTTATACTGCAAGTGACGTCGTAATTGCACGAAGAATATCATCATTTAGTAAAATGTACAACTTCACTTCAACTCACACTTCCTTAAACAAAAGTTTTTGCAAAAACTCTGGCGTCCAGTCCAACAACTTATAACAACTTGGGACTGTTAATGAACATGAAAATGGCATTGTTAAAAATTCTATCAGACATTTTGCAACCTTCCGTTTTTGCAACGTGAATACAAATTTTATTTTTTTTTTTTTAAATAAAAAGCATTTACTACAATTAAAGCACTCGCAATTTCTGAAACGCCAACGATGAAAAGATGCGTACAAATTAATTACTGTCTGCGGTTTGCCACCTTCTCCCATGGCAGGCTGCCGGATTATATGTTCTTCATTTAATAATAATGAGTCGTTGAAAGCTTTTCAATAGCATTAAGTATACGTCGCTGTGTCCGAGTGTCTGTAACTGAAATATCATTTACGATATCTCAATTAAATTTAATAAAAAAAGACGCAAAGTTGTAAAAATGTTTGATTTTGCGTGTATAGTTATGATAGGTAAATTAAGGTATTTTAACAAGAGGTAACAAAAGGTAATATTAGTCATGAAAAATCACACTTTATGCATAAACGTATAAAATATGATATGCAGTAAATCACAAGTTTAAATAATTTATTAGTCTTGTGAGAATACAACTTTGACTGTACATACATGTACAACGAGTAGAAAAAGGTAAACACTCGTAAAATAACAAATACTCCGCATCAGATTAGGGACTTTTAAATGTGTGCAGACGTCAGGTACGCAAGGATCAGTTGAATCTGTAGAAACCATATGAAAGTTTAATGCTCGTCGACAAACAAAAACCCAGCACAGCAACGAGTAACAATTTCTACCGCAGACACAGCAACGAACAATGTAAAATGTTTTGTTGTTTTTGTTTTTGTTTTCAACATTTTCTTTGACCGCAATTGCAGGTCGATGGCGAGGAGACTATTTCGCTGAATCTGAATTTTATGCGATTGCCGTGTGCAACACAGTACATCAAGATACGCGATGGACCATCCTTTTCCTCAACATTACTTGTTCAAATGAATGGCGGCGGCATCGGTTTGCCAGCAACGACAGGAGCAACGTACAACGATGATGGAACAACTGCGCCGTCACTAATCGAGTCAAGTGGCGCACAACTGTTGGTGGAATTCTTTGCTGGCGATGAGGTAACTGCCAATGCCAATGCCACAGCGACAACAACATCAAAGACAGCAAGTAGCGCACTGAATGCTGCTATGTGCACCGGTGGCTTCATGGCTAACGTTGAACAGTTGATAAAGTGTGAGTGTAAAGCAGTAAAACTTATATGCGCATTTTAGTTAAACATTTATATTTTGCTTTCTCGTTGGCAGCAAAAAATGCCAGCACAACTTTATTAGCGGCCGCAACGCGTCTGTCAGTCAAGAGTCGCGCCATATTGCACACGACAAAGACACGCACAAAATTTACGCTCGTACATCTGAGCGCCGTTATATTTGCCAGCATAATCATATTGATTAGCGGTTTGCTCGGTGAGTTAACAGTTACACAGTTACTTGAGTTAAACGCATTATAAATAAAACCCCATTCAACGTTAGGCGCTCAATACGTAGTGCGTTATCGGAAGTATCACCTGGCTATTGCACGTCGTCATGATGAGGGTTCACGTTTGCACACGCCACGCGCTTCATTGACATCGCTGCAGAGTCCACCATCGCGCGCTGTCTCCACGACCACCTTACTCTCAGAAGTTATTTACATGGTGAAAATGCGCCCTAAGCATCAATTGCGACACTCCATATTACGCGAGAGCGTCGATGCCGAACAACTGGCGCGTGAGACGGAATTCAATGAGTTGGGCTCGCATCAACAAATGGTTAAATGGTGAGTAAGCTTGACTAAGCAAACTGCAAAAAGTCTTTTGAGTTCATATTGTTTTCAAAACTTTAGCGAGGAACATGATGAATTTGGCAGTAATCACTCAATAGTGACACTACGCAATGAGCGTGCGTCGCCCATTACCGATAGTCGAAACTCGTCATCGGAGGAGCCTTCGCCGTCAGCTGCCGTCTGTACGGCAGAAATCTCAGAATCTGTTGATTGTAGCGGCACGCTGACACGTAAGGACAGCGCTAAGGATAATGAATCCATTATATCATCGGGCATGAGTTCGCTTTGCAACAGTCCGCCCATGAACACGAAACGTTTCAGCAAATATTCCGATCGTTATGATGCTGTAACCCTTAAGATACGCAACTCACGTCTGGATGACTCACTGCATGATGCCAGTTCATTGCGCTCCGGTTCTTTTCGTCTCAGCCAATTGGGCGCACGCAGCGCCAGTGCTTCGCTGACAAATGTGCGTTCGTATAGTTGCAATTTTAATATAACTGAGATTTCATTTTGACACAAGTGTTTCCTATACCTTACAGGGTTGCTATTCGCCGGCGACAAGCATCGTCAGTACCGCAACTATACGTACCACCAACCCGAAGGAGTCGAAAGAGAAACAGAATCGTAAAAAGCTGCTTGCACGTCCAGGTTCTGAATTCTCGCTTGGCAATCAAGAGGATCTGGAGCTCGACTATTATGACTATAATGTAATAAATGCTGGCGCTGCGCCTGGTTCCTATCTGGGCATGGATCCAGCCTATCTCATTTGGATACCGCCATTCGATGAATTACCCGATGAAGCACGTGAAGATGATGATAAGACGCCAGAGCCCGCCTCAGCTGATGCACAACACGAGCCAGACGAGACCGAGCCGCTCTATGAGGAAATTAAAATACCGCGTTATGGTCACTATCTGAGTCCATGCAGCAACACTGATTCGTCTTTAAGCAAGTCTGGCAAATCAACCAAGTCGAATACCGCTGATACGACGCCCACCTCGGATGAGTTGTCACCGCTCAACAGCAGTCAACAGTCGAAGGCAACAACACCTAGCGAGTCAAATCATAAGAATAGTTTGCTGCAAAAGACAATTTCAGCGATCAGCGCTGGCTGCGGTAAGCCTTCCACGCCATACATGACGCGCAAACAACGCCGTCAGGCAAAACAGCAATCCAAGTCCACACACTCACTGGGCACGGAACGAGAGCCGACAATGATGCGCTCAATGCTTAGCGGTACTAAATCAGCACGTGAGATTGTACAGCGGGAACCGTGTACGGTGGCAGAAGATTCCGAGCCGAACGATTCGATGAGCGGTTCATATGTGGAGAAGGAAACATCCGTTGTAAAATCGCCAAGTGATTTACAGGGCTTTCTCGCTATCGATGATATACAATTTGCAGATGAGAGCGAAAGTGATTATGATCAGGCGGCAACACTTAAGCGTCAAAGCGCGCCAGAAGCAGCAACCAAAGACTTGAGTCTGGAAACTGCAATTGAATTGCAGGCACGTAAAACAAAACTCAATGATTACGCGCGTGTGCCCACGACTAAAGCGCGTGAATTTGCAGTTTAAATCAAGTTACGAAACTGTTCTTGTATATAACAATTAAAAAGAGTTCTAGTCATACAAACATACATACATATATAGATTTAGTTTATAGAACGTGCATTTAAAGTTACAAATTACAGTATATTGTAATTTAGTTCAAAACGACAGTAAAATTAGAGAATTAAAGTCTCAGTCTCTACCGTATCTATGTAAACTTGTACCTCTCTCAACTTTAGGGTTTTCTTTACCGTTAAAGTATCCCTATGGCAACTACCGAATCATCTCTTTCAGGCAAATGAGATTTATTTACGCTTAAATAATTTTACGTATGAGTTAAGTAACGATCAAAAACTATTCTTTAAGGTATATCTTTTAAAATGTGTTTCTTTGTTTAAGATTTCGAAATTAGTAAAACCAAAATTAGGCGGCCTTTGTGATTTTTCCTTTTTTCTAGTCAAAATTTCAATTACTTGTTTGAAAAACTTTCAGCCATAAGCAATTGCAATATTACTCATAGACTTGTACTTTTTCTTTAAAATGAATCTTAATTTAAGTGTTTATTTCAAATTGTACTTATAATATATTAACAAATTTTAGAAACCAATAATTAGTGTACATAATAAAGTTAAACCGAAGTATATTAAAATGGTTTTGAAATTATTTGCAAAAGTTTATTTAAAAAAAATTATTCTATTTTCTATGTTTTTCATTTTTTCTATCAGCTAAAATCAATTTTCAAAATATCCTTTTAACTTAAAAGCTTTTTCGCAAGCAAACAGGGGGACGCACAAAAAGCTCTTTCATAGTCTGAATACAAACCTCAAAGAGATTTTAAATTGACATGAGAAATAAGCTCGCCCAAGTTGAACTTTGAAAAAGCACTATATCCAAGACATGAATATGGAAAATCAAATATTAAACTTGCCAAGCGAAGTATTGATGCATATTACCAGTAAATTTCAGCATTTTTTATATTAGGTACGCCAATGTGTGACAGCGGTACACAACACATAAAGCAATTCAGCTTTCAGCAAGCTTAAACAAAAATGACATACGTGTTGTGTGTGCGCTATGTAACATAAGCGTATATAATACTATTAGCGAGCTGATGCACAACGATCTTAGAAAGAGGGCATTCAAAAAAGCGCATACAAGAAAACGTTAGCATGAGGACATGAAAAATATTGTTTATATTAAAAATTGACCTTTGACAAAATGAATATTCCCTTCATTAACATTTTTCTCATCATAAGCCCTAACAATTTTAGCACTTAACACTAAAAGAGTGTTCTGAAAGCAAATTGTTAGTAATTTGTAATGAGAAAAAAATTAAACTTTTCTTTTACTTTTCTTCTTACAAAAAGTATAAATTTTTTGGTCGACGATTGAATCGTAGAGGAGCGGATTTTTGTAAGATTGTATTAGATCATTGCGAGTGTTATTTATTTACATGTTGACTTTCGGTTGTTGATTTTCCAGCCTAATTGGTGGTACAAAATATATTTGAGTTGGTGTGGTGAGCACTGGTCTCTCTTTTCTGTGCTACTCGTCAATCGGCTGAATGTTTGAATCGTTGACGGATCTATCAGCAATCGATAGTTGCTTTTGAAAGAGTATTGTTGCATTGGTTTCCAGTTTGAAGGAGTGCTCTGGATATTGTATGGTATTTTCTAAGCGCTCCTTTACATACTTTGTTGAATCTGTTGATAAAATAGTAGAAGAGCCTTTTGTATTTTGTATTGCATTCTGGTCTACTTTTGGATGCTCAACTGGTTGGCTTGTATTGATCTTATTGTCCGCACTTTTATTTTGATGTTCTTGTAATTCTTGCAAAGTTGATAACAAATTGTATGGTTTTGAATTATAGATTAAAAGTAGTTCTTCTTCTTTTCGTCCCACAAACTTTTGATTTTTTTCACATGCAGATAAACACTTATCTACCTTTTCTTCTTTGACTTCCGTAGCCTGTGTTTTTGACATTTCTCTCTGTTTATTTAAATTATACACATATTTTATATTTGAATACCTTTCTTTTTGGGAGCCTTTTCTTTTTTCCAGTGCTTGCTTTCCTATAATATCTAATTTTCCCTTTTCCCCTGATTTGCGTAATACTTTTTTTTGTTTAGTATTCTCATGAAAATCATTTCGACTTTCAATTGCTTTAAAGATTTCAGATAATAATGACTCTGTTGCTGTAACTTCTTTCTTTTGGCGTTGACGCTGCAATTTGTTTGAAACCTTAGATATTTGACGATTCTTTTCAGGCCTTGTTTCACTTTTGTAGATTATCTTCATGCTTTGATTGTTTTTCATTGTATTTTTGTATTTTTGTTGATCGAAAGTATCTTTGATCACTGCCAGATTGTGTTTCTCTTCATCCTTTTGCAGCTCTGCTTCATAAGGATTAAACAGATCATTGCATATCACACGTTTTGGCTGCTTTATTTTCGTATTGTTAAACGGATGCACTTTAGAAATGTTTTTTCGTGCTTGCTGAAAACGACTGAGAAATCCATTGTAAATTGTAAGGACTTTATCTTCATTTTTCATAAATATATCTCTATCAGAAACTGTATGTGTCAAATTTGTGTCTTTTTTTTGGTCGGCCTTAGTTTTAAAATTATTAGTAGACTTTATAACACTGTTTTTCTTTTTTGATAAAAGGTCACTCTTGGAGCTACAGGAATATGGGTTATTGGAAAAGTCAACTTGGCGACATTTGGCATAATACTGTAAATTGTACTGCGCTGGAAAAAAATGTTGACATTTATATTCTGACATATAATGAGGACATGATACTTTCTTCACATGCTCGTTATTTGAACTTCTTTTTCTACGGACTGATCGCTTTAAGTCAGGTATTTGTTTGGCACAGTAATTATGCAATTTAGAACTTTGTTGCATTTTCTGTGAGACTTTTGATTTGCTTGTAACCCGGTTTTTTTCATGTACCATTTTATTTTCCGTTATTTTATTTGGCTAGTTTAAATAATAATAATTGATATTTTAAGTGCACTTAGAATTTTAAAATATTTTTGTTTTGACTTGTAAGAAAATTTAATTTTCAATTTTGTTTTCACACAATTGACATTAATTAAATTATATGTTATAGAAAGAATTTTTATATGGTTTCAATAATTTACATTTCTTACCAATAGTTTTATTAATTTCAGCAGCACAGCCTAAGCACTGCAACATTTTTCATACGCCCTATTTTATTTCTGTTGCTATTTTCGTACTGCATTATTTCCCTATATCAAAATATTGTTTGAACTCATCACACATACACAAATTACACACACTGTTTTACCGATTCATGGTAACAACGAAAACACATCAACACGACATTACCGACAAACTGAGACTCCGCCGGTGATTGACGGCGTCCGCCGCAGGTGCTCCATTAGGCTAAATAAATTTACAAACACATTTCATACGCTTTATTTTATTTGCCGCTCACAAAAAAACTTTTTTTATGTTTATTACACATATTATTAAACATTTAAACACTTTTTGCAATTGTTTTCACACTTTGAACGTTGTTTTATTACATTTTACAAATTTTAAGCGGAATCCAACAAGCGCGCAGATGCAAAGCAAACAAAAGACTGAAACAACGAGTAACGAGTTGTTGCTCGCTGTGCTTTTGAGTCAAAGGCGCATCCAAGTGAGCGAGAGAACTGCTTGTGCACAAACTGCATGTTCATTTTTAATTACTTTTTTGTGTGCGCAAATGAAACAGAACGATGAATATAATTAAAAACAAAAGTAATGAAAGAAAAATATCAATATCTCCTTTTAAAACAATCGTTTTAAAAATAAAAGTGTGGTAATGTTTGTATTAAAAGAAGTTTTATTCAATTAAAAGTACACAAATATTTTAGTTTTATGTATAATAAGTCGAAAAGTTAAATTATTATAACTTACAGTCAATAGTTTTAAATTCAATTAAAATTATTACAGATTTTCGAGCAAGAGCTTAGATAGTTTGAAAAATGCGTAAGTGAGACAAATAATTATTAAGTCAACGACATAAATTTGAGATTTATTCTTATATATGCTTATGCCAGTTATTTAGTGCATAAAGTTACCTTATGCAGTTGGAATGCTTGCGATATTTGGCTTCAAATGAGTATCTTATATGTTTGTCTTTAATGTATTTCATAGTTATACAACAAGAAAATAGTTTAAATTTATGTGTAACTTGTTGATTAAATGTTTTGCTTGAAAAATCATTTTTCGTGTACATATCATTTTTATTATAAACTTTTTGCATTAACTCTTTTCTTTATATAAGCGCAATTGACACTATAGTATTTTTTTTATAGTTTTCAATATTTTAACAAACATTACAATGTATATATATATATATAAGTATATTTATAGTTATGCTTTAAGGTATTTAACTTGATCCCTTTAGTGTTTAAATTTGTTTGAATACTTACTGCTTCGTCTTCTTAAAAATACATATTTATTTCGTTTTAGAATTGTCTTTAACAAATTATAAAATAAAACAATAAAAAATTAAAATAAAAAATAAGAACTTGAAATGCAATTATGACGCAGATGTGTGTTTGTCTTCTTTAATTGAAGTATTGAAAGCGCTAGAGGTTACGACGACGTTCCTAACAAGCTTCCAATGTTTGTTCCTGTTAGCAATTTCAAAACATTAGAAAAAAAAAGAGAAACAAATAATAAAACAAAGAAAATACACGAAATAATAAATAAATTTTGTTAGTGTTTCAAAGAGCTAAAAGATTTCCATTAATAGAATTGGACGGTGAGACTGAAAACGAAAATATACTAAAACTTGTTACATTAAGTTAAGTTATTAGTTTTAGAATAGTTTCGATTAAGTTATTGTACATTAAACTGCCACTACATATATGAAGGTATGCCTGTACTGTACTGATATATGCTTAAAGTAAGAACTGTGTTGTCATTAGAAGCAAATGTTTGGTTTTGGAGTTGTTTGTTGGAAGTGGCGCTCATTGGCGCAAAACGCATTTCATAATTATGTGTGTTAAGAACATGCAAATCTCTTTAAAATGTTGGATATTTACGAGACTTCTTTGGCAACACAATCCGTTGGATCAATATCACCTTCAGGTATTGCCTCGGTGCGTGTTATCTCATGTGCCAACTTATTGACCGACTCGGATGCAATGCGATTCCGGCCATTTGGCGCACGTAACGAACTGCGTCGCAATTCTACCGCCTGTTGTCGTGTCTGTTGACTCAAACGGAATGCCTCCAAGAATTCATTCAAATCGACTTTGCCATCATGATTAATATCCATCATACGACATTTTTCCATCATTTCGGCCTTGGAATATTTGCCTGGCAAGCGACGATCAAGCAAATCAATTGCCAACTCAAATTCATCCAATGTTATTTCACCTAAACGAAAAATACGCACAATTATTTTCACTTTCTTTGTGTACTAAGTACTAAACAATAATTACCCGAATTATCAATATCAATAATACTAAATATAGTCTCCAGGCTTGCCTTATTCGCATACAATGATTCCATAACACTTGTGCCATCCGCCTCGGCTTTCATCTGTGAAAATATCAGTTATATACATGACATAAAGTATCATTAGCAAAAAACACAATTAACGCTTACAATCACATCAGTGTCGAGCAAATCCAACGTTGCCATATAATTAACACTCTTGTCATCTGTGGTCGGCGCAAGTTTTTCACGTAGCAAACGCCATGGCAAACCCAATTTGGTCACCTTTTCCATAGCGTCACACCATTGGGTAATGGTGATTGTGCCTGTACGCATGTAACAACAACAACAACGCACATTAGTCATGTATAAAAAGTATTCACTTAAGTGTTTACTAAAACACACCTGTGTCCTCGGGATCATAACGCTGAAACTCCATTTCAAGCTCTTCACGATGGTCGCGTAGACGTACGGCCAACTCCTTGAGCGCTGAGGTCTCAACAATGCCCATACGTTGTTTAAATGATAAACGTTTTGTTTGCGAAGCTGCCGATATGTATTGCACAAAATGTGGCACCAACTGGCTGTTGAGCTTCATGTAGGCGCCCTTATTCGAGCCAATCGCATAATAATTCGATGCTGAGAATATTGTTATAACCTGCAAGTAAAAACAGTTTTGTAGTTTATGTTTGCAAAAGTAAAACGAACAAAAAAATAACATGAAAATTTGTCATTAACTTACTTTGCCATCGTGCATGAACTCATGTCCAAATGGCTTACACTCATGCGAACGTACAACATAGCTGAGACGATTCTTGCGTAGAAACTTCTCTGTGATATCGGGTCCCCAATAGACACCAGCGCCACGCAGACTGTTTGGCTTACAGCCGAAAGCTGTTTGTGGATCGCTCCACATAATGTCATAAATCTAATTGGACGACAACAAAGACAACAAAAACAACAACATTAAATTACAATAAACGAAAACAATTCGCACACGTTGTTGCCTTATACGTGTTTTAATTTATTTAGCATTAAGGCATGTCACTCATGCGACATGTTGCACACAAGCTGAGTGGCATTTAACATGCGCGCATAATAAAATAACAACGAAAAAGAACATTTTATGTGTCTTCACATACGTACTTGTTGCCACTCCACTTTGTCAATTGGCTCAGCGCCGCTCTCCACCGGCGGTCGCAGTATGGAAACGTACTGGCACAAGTGAATGAAAATTAGACATTGAAATTTAAACATATATTATTAATAATGACATACAAACTCACCTTGCCTCTATCTAAACTTTTAATCAAATCCAAATTGGTCGTGTCCGAAAAACCGCCATGCACAATTAACACGCGATTATTGAGTATGGAACCCAATGGCAGCCAGCGATACACTTCGTCAATAAGCGCCAGCAAACGTTTATAATTATTCTGTGTGTTGTTTAAAAGCTTTTAAAATAATATCTTCTTCAAATTATATTAGATATTTTTTACATACCGGATACTTTGACTCGACCTCACGTATGAAACCGTAGCGTGCGTTCATTACAGCATCCTCATGATTGCCGCGATTCAAGAAGACCGAATTGGGAAAGGCCAAGTACAGTGAAAGTAGCAATAGCAACACCTCTAGGCTCTTCTTACCACGATCGACAAAATCGCCATTGAAGATGTAAGGGTTCTCTGACGATGGCAAGCCGTTCTGTGAGCGACAAATTGCAAGTGCATGAGCACAAAAAGGAAGACACATATAGTAGTATTTATTACCTTATACAGCACTACCAGCAGATCATCCAATTTGCCATGCAAATCGCCGCAGATTGTGACGCGTTGTGACACGGCTGTGGAAACCAACATCAAATTCGGCATTTGTCGCAGGCAACGTGCGCCTTCACGTAATATCACACCGACATAACGCGGATGCAGACGATTACTCTATGGTTTTGATAACCAAATATTAGCGGTGTGGGAAAGCATACAAATTATAGCAGACTTACTCGCTTGCGCCGAAATATATCGATAAGCATATCAACATCTGTACGATTTATGGGCAACTCAATTACATTGGGCACAATATCGCCCGTTTCATTGATGTAGACTTCTTCCTCCTCCAAAATTGATGCTATTAAAAGAAAAAAAAAAGGAACTAATTAAACTAGAATTTCTATTAATGTTAAACTTTACTGACGTAATGAGAATGATGAGCCTGCCGCATTGCCTTTGGTGCCAGCCGCATGTGGCATGTGTTGCAGCAGATCGAGGAAGAATTTATAGAGCTGTAAAAGTATAAAGTTGAAAAACATTTGTATTTCAAACATGCATTGAACTTGAAAGCGCTACTTTTTCTAAACCAGTCTTAAAAATAAACAAAGTGATAATTTAAGAAAATACAAGACAATACAAGCAACAAAAAAGCGCAATAAATTGTTGTTTTTTTTTATTGACTTTTGAAACTTTAGAAATGCAGACGTTATAATTAACGTACAAAGAAAAACAACGAATATTCATTCATGTGGCAAAAGTTATTTTTTGCACATGTTGTTGACGTCATCAAATAACACACACACACACACACACTTACCTCAGCTTGATCCTGTTCGCTTGCATATTCGATATTCTGAAAGATTTGCCAATTGCAGCGACGCTGCATTTCGATGCGTGACAAATGCTTTCGATACCATCTTTGTATAAGTATTGCCGCTTTGATAACTGCAAAGAAAAATGAAATAGAGAGGTGAGTATAAAAGATAACTTATTATTTTCTTCAAGAAGAAGCTACAATTAATTAAATAGGGAGTAAGGCGCCTAACATTTGAAGGTTATTAATATAAAAGTCAAGCTTATTCCTTTCACCCGTTAACATTGAAGCTAAATACACGAGCCGAGCCCAAAGATGCATGTCAAAGCACTTGAGTCAATTTTTTTTAGAATTTATTTACCTCCATGCATGTTGACGCTCACAAGCCAAAGAAAACCAATTGAATATTGAGACTAGACACTTGCTAAGCATGTATATATGTATATGTAAGAGGGTCTATGGTTACGACCTACTTGTACTTGTACTAGAACTAAAACTACTTGCCATTCTGTTCCATTTTTTTTTCTATGTCGGTTTTCTCAAAACGTACGCGTATTTTGTAAGTTTAGTAGGCTTTAACGAAACGACATGAAAATAAAAACACAAAAACAAACACACATACAGACAGAATAACATGATAATTCAAAAAACGAAAAAAAAAACAGTATGTAAGAAAAATTTTGCACATTTAACGTAAGACGAATTGTTGTTGATTATTTGATACGCACCCCGATCCGCTCTGAGTGCTTCCTCTTCGCGTTTTCTTTTATTCCTTATGCCTAATGTAATGCATCCCATTGAGCAATCAAAAAGAATGCACATGAACTTGCAAGTGTCAGGTGGCGCTTGTTCGCAGCCGCCGACAGTTACTTTCAAGAGAGCGAGAGAGAGCGAACGAACGAACAAGCGAAATCAAGTAAGCCGCGAGTGAAATAATTTGAGTGAAAGTGAGCGCGAGTTAACGTGCCGTTAAAATTAGTTTTTGTTATAAGAATTTGTACGAGCACACTTCACTTGGCACGCTTTACGTTTCTTGTACTTGTACTTGTACTTTGGTTTAATTTACCGCTGCTTTTACTGTCAAACACACTTGCAATGCTTGTTGTCAATATTTTTTGGTGTCTTGTTGTTTTTGTTTTTTTCTGCGCTTAAGCTGTTTTATAATTGCGTCACGTTTTATGACCACGACGTGAGCGTATTATATGAAAAATAAGTATAATACTTAAAATTTTGTATTTTTTTTTTTACTTTTGTTAGTAATATTTATAACTCGTATTTGATAATATATGAAAATCTATCTCAACTCGTACAACAACTAAAATAAATAAGAAGAAAATTAAGAATATAAAATTTCTTGCAACGTAAATTACGCTAAATGGCCAACAAACTAACTAACGAACGGAACTAACTAGCTAAATGTCTATTTGCCTGCCTGTCTGTCTAACTGTCTAAATGTAGCTATCTTGCAATATATCTCGACCGTTGTTGAGCGCTTGAAACGCGATACTCGACTGTATGCCCCGCTTGTTTCATGTTAACGATTTTCCTCGATTTTCCATTTAATTTTCTTTTATTTCACCTTTTATATTGTTTGTGGTTGCCATTGCACGACTGTTGGTCGATTTGTCTGTCCAACAGTTGTTGTATTGACACAAAAAAACCAACAAAATAATTTCTGTGCACTTGCACATGAGCGTGTCTGACTTTTTCCAAGGTAGTTCGTGTTGCAAGCGACAGTGCCCCTCCCCCCAATGACACCCCATGCGCTATATTGTGCATGGCGGGTTAATTGGACACATTAAAAGTTACAATAAACTAAACTAAATTACGTAGCGCAACAGCAATTCGTCAAAGGCCAAACAAACATATATTTTATAAAATAATAACCATATTATTTCATAAAATTAACATTGTTAATTATTCAACAAAGTGGCATTGACTAAAAATATCAGACTTAATTAATGACGTGTCACGGCAGTGTCGTGTCGTGTCGTCATAAGTGACATACTTCAGCCCCGCAGACATAAAATGTCAAACACAGACACTGTGCAGAAGAAGAAGAAAACAAAAAGATTGATTGTGCTTCTCAAAACATAACGTTTTTCAAGTTATTACGCTTTAAACTTGGCCTCTGGCGCGTATACGTGTTATTACAAAAGAAAAGTCGTTACAACAAATCATGCTTCCTTCCAAGAAAATAATAAAGTTCAAGTTCAATAATGCAATGCAGCAAGACCAACTAGTAAACTAAATAAGTAAAGCACGTTAAGTGACATGACGTCACGTGTTTTTGATGGCATGTCATGTTTGACGGCACTTCATTGGCCTGCGTCCTGCACAAAAAACAAACAAACTAAAACTTTTGCAAAGCCACTTAAAGTTTCATTACGTACACTAGTGAACTTTATAAACATATTATTTAATATTTAATACTAAAAATTTCCTATTATTAAACCATCAAAGCAACTGACGCTATAGAAACATGCAACACGATAAGACGCACGCCTCTTTTTATACCCTGTACACACTGTATACCAGGGTATTTATATCCGTTCTTCCGTCCGTCCGTCCTCACCAATAATTCTCGGAAACTATAAGGGATAGAGACATGAGATTTGGAGGATAGACTCGTGATTCTCGGCGGCATATTAAGTTTTGTGTCACGCCCACTCCTTCCCGCCCAAACAGCGTCACCCACTTTTTAAAAAGCTAACCAAAATTTTTCGCCTATCCCCTTATTACCCTTTAAAATGTGGTTCTTTGTCAATTACTGTAACTTCAAAACTGTTAAAGGTACGAATCTTTTTGTATACTACCTCAGTAATTATACCTCTTTAAAACTACATATAAGAAATACCCTTTTCTATGTTTCACTATCCCTGAAAGACCTTCAAACAGAAATTTTTGGTTAATTGCACTATTTTTTAATTAAAATTGGTATATCTGCACAACTATAGAATATACGAGCAGGCTCAGTAAACATACCTCTTTAAAACTGCATACAACAAAATGCCCCTCATTTTCAAGTTTTCCTCTCAAAGACCCGCAAACTCAAATTTTTCATAAATTCCACAATTTTTGATATATGGAACACTCAAATCCCAAATATATACAATTTTTTTTTTTCACTTTTTCACCGTGTGTGCAGGGTATTATATAGTTGAGTATACTCAACAATACCATCCTTACTAGTTCTTTCTTTTTTGCCTTTTTATTACAACTGTTGAAGGCATGCGATGAATGAGACCGGCACAGTTTCTCTGCATGCAATGCTATGCCATGCTAACTTAAGCTAAGCATACAACTTAAGCCGACTTGGTCGCCTAGACAAAGTGAAAAAGCGCAATTTGCTGCCCCTCAACTATTTTGGCATGCAAACGGGCCATGAACATTTTTTGGTCAAGAAGCGTTAAAC
This sequence comes from Phortica magna, assembly GCA_037044515.1. NCBI lineage: Eukaryota > Metazoa > Arthropoda > Insecta > Diptera > Drosophilidae > Phortica > Phortica magna. The sequence goes on from JBAMBP010001540.1 coordinate 50,868, forward strand.
CATATTGCAATGGCGTCGTTGTCCACAATACTTTGCCTTTGTCGTCGACGGAACTTGTCCTCCTTTTCATTTTATTATGCCTTTTTTATGGTGTTTTTGTGTCCAGCTTTAACATGCGCACCTGTCATCATTCATGTCTTGTACCCGAAATGTCATGGGCCTTTGAGTTTGGTATTGTTTTGAGTAGCCTTGGTTTCTTTTGGTCTGCTTCTTCTTGTTTCGGTTTAACGGTTGTGTTGGTCGACTTTTTGTCGCTATTGTGTTGTTGCTTTTGTAAAAGTCGCCGTCATTTATCATTTTTTTTTTTATTCTTGTTCATTTTCATTGTTGTTTGTGTGCTAAGTTGCTCTTCAGTGCATTAAATTTTTGCAGAATTTCTTTCTTTTCAAACAAACATTTTCCACTTCATTGCGAGCTGAGAGGGCGCGTTGTGTTTATCGTTTTTAGATATTCTCTCTATTTTTTAATATATTATATATTTTTTCTTTATTTTGTTTATGTTTTTTACTTTTGCTACGCTTCAGTGAATTTGTATATGTCATTCGATACACTTGTGTACACATTTCAGCGCGCTTGTCCTACAGACGTGTCATGTCCTGTCCAATCGTTCTCATTGTTTAGGTTTGTGTCACTCACACACAGACACATAAAAACATACATAATCACATACGAATTTGTACGTTAGAGCAGCTTTGTTGTATTATCCAACTAATACTTGCATATACCCTACACATGACACTGTATGGCTTTGATCGATACTTGAAGTTCTTTTGCGACTTCATTGAACTCAATTTAGTCATTTGTACAATAGCTCATCCTGTATACACACAGACACGCACACTTACTCAACCAGCTATCCATCTATCTATCTATCTAGCTTTGAACCAACCACTCTATGCAAATGTCAATAACACTTAAATTGTATGTGTCAATATTATGTCCAACTCACCCTACGCGCACATTTCCTCACTTGTCTTTTGTTTGTCCATTGAATTGTTTGCACTAATTTCATATCGGCTACGAAATTAGTACGTCATTTAAGCCAACGAAGTGTAAGTTGTTTTTTTTTTTTGTTTTCTTTGCCTGCTCTTCTATTTAACGCCAATTGTGTAATAATAATGTTCAACTTGTTAAATTTGACAAATGTTGCGTTGTTGATTCAATTGTTAATTGTTAAGCATTTCGGTGTTGTCATTCATCAAGCAATTGCAATGCACGTGTTCAAATTGTCTTTACTTCTAATGTTACGTAATGACATTGAACTTTACTAATTAGTTGTTGTTGTCTGTATTGTATTATTGTATTTTGCTAAAAGTTTTGTCGCTGTTTAATGATTTGTTATTAATGTAATTGCACTGAACAGCAACTTGTTTTTTTCCTTTTTGTAAAGAAACTTTGTTTATATTAAAACTTTTATAATTAAATCATGTCTAATAAGGCAGCGCTTCTGCATTGAAACAATTTAAAAAACTGTTGCATACTTTTTGGGCGCTTTTGTATTTAAATGCTTCAACTTTTGATTATTTAACATTTTGAATGGCATATATATTTGTAATTGGAAATGCTCAGCACGAAAGTGATAGTAAATTACAATATGACTTATTCATGTGCCAGACGCATGAAAATGTATAGTCAAAGTTCAACATTTGTACGCCAACACATTGAATAACCTTCAACGAACTTTGTAACATTCAATAGAATATTACACTTAACTAACGCTTAATTGACATGTCTGTAAGACTAAATTAAATATTTATTTACAGTAAAGTATCATCATCATCATCATCATTATTGGTATTACAGATGTTCACGCAATAATAAACCATAAATTATGCACAAACATGTTATTTACTATAATCAATAATTCTAACACTTCTTGTGCTTTAATGAACACTCCAATATTGAGCGCTCACGTACATTAAGCACTTATTAAAGCAAAAAAAAATATGTGCTTAAAAACTCATATTTTCTTAATATGAATAACCACTTAGAAACTCTTATCAACGCAATGCATTAAATAACTCAAATGAAGCATGAATCACGTTTCACACCATACAACATTTTGATTGCACATAACAACCGCTCACGCGCTCATCTTCAACCTCATCACTGGCACAAACATAGACTCATCACAGCGCACCTCACCTAAGCGTATGTCATATCTATGCTTAAGGTGCGTATACGTAATAATAAAAAGAAAAATGCGCATTTATATTTTATAGACATTCATGTACATTTTCAACGTTGAACGTCAACGTCAAGTGTACATTTATGTATGTAAGTAAGTACGTATTTGCTGTAAAAATATACAAATTGTACACATAATTCTATGTTAACAACAACGACAACAACAACTGAAGCGTAAAAGGTAAAAATGAATAAAAAAAAATACAAAATTATGGCAAAGACAAATCAACGTGTAAGTTGTAAAAATAAAGAAAAAAAAAAAAACAGATATAAAAGTATCTTTACGCGTGCATTTGAATTGTTAGCTGTGCAAAATATGCTTTATCATATTTATTATACAATTACATGCATAGCGAAACATAAAGACAGACACACCCACACACACACACACACTGCAAATGACAGTTACAAGTCGTCGGCAGACATGTGCGTATGAATTGTTATCTATCTACGTCTGCTTTATATTGCCTTAAGGCACCGACGTCTTGGCATTGAGCGCTTTAGCATAATCTATCTGACTACTTTTAGTAACTGTCATAAGACATAAGAGTTCATAACTGCAGACAGGTATGAACAACAGAAAACGCTTTGGTTTCGTACATTTCGATATGATTTCATAAATATTCAATTACGTTAAGTTATACGTTACATGGCCATGGGCAAGGACATGGCAGGCAAATTATTATCGAAGCATATAAAAGGAAAGTTTGCAATGCGTGTGGTAATGGCATACCAAAAGATATTGATTGCATAAACTTTATTTATGTATGTATGTGTGAGATACAAGTTACAAGATATGATAAAGTTTTATGTAGAAGTTTCAGTTAATGGTTCAAAGTCTGGCGCCCACTGAGACAAGTAATTTACGCTAAAGAAGTTATATTTATGTGCTGTTCATTAAAACGATCCGTCATTGTGCCGAAACTTCAAGCAAAGAAATTCAATATAAAAGTTACAAGCAGAAAATCTCACATGAACTTCACTTCCGCAATAATTGAGGCGTGTGTGGCCACAAACGTCAAACGCAAGCAATTATGCATTGAGCTTTTTTGTTTTCATATACATATACATATATGTATGTATTATTTTTTTTTAATTAAAACAAATACGCACGAACGCTGCGTGCGAAAAAGCAATTCGTGTATTGTTTCAACGGTTCTTTGATGTCACAACGACGTATACGTGAAATCAGCAGAAATCAACGGTCAGCAAAAACAAATCGCAAAATCCGCGTGGCAAATTGTCCGGAAATGTATTAAGTAAATAATTGCATGCAGGCGTGCGATAAAACAATAAAATATAACAACAAAAGAAATGTTAACAAGAATGAAGAAACTTACTTCGGCTATGCATGAGAGTTGATACTCTTTACGTACTAAGTTTTTAAAACATCAACTAAGATTACTATATCGAACATATAATTTAAATACGAGTGCATTGCAACGCCCAGTTTTTATATGAGACTCATTTCTTGCAAAAGCTTATGATCTTGTCCGAAGTCAATTTATCTTCTGCATATTTGTATGTATAGTATATGATTCCCGACTAAATGTGTGCGTGCGTTTCGTTTCGTTTTAAGAAATATAACTCTTTTCATATGCATACTTAAAAATGATCTGGAACCTTAAATGGGAGACATCCTTGATTTAGACTTTAATGTACTTTCAATAGATCTGAAACCTTATATGGGAGATATCCCGTGTATAAGTAGATAGAATCCTTATATAGACAGAATAGATAATTAAGAAGGGTTCTTTGAACTAACTTTGAACGCTCCCTCTTATGAAACAATGGGCAATGATTTGAATTTGATCTTTTCACTTTTTGTTAGCTTAATATAAATAAATACATATCAATTTCATTGGTCTGATAATTCCAAAGTGCCGACAAAATGCTATGAAAGTTTTAAGATCATTATCTTAAAAATGTTAGTTAGACTCAATTTTAATGAAGACATTAAGGATATATCTACATCAATACGCCTCGACAAACTGATCCCGAATTCTAACTATTACTTCAAAAAGTTGGAGATGATTTCTTTGCTACGTTACAAAACTTTTGACAAATTTATATTTCGATACATGACATAAAACGTACAAAAAGAGCAATGATGTTATCGTTGATTATATGAGCTTACAATGCTAATTAGAACTTTCTAATAAAATAGTAGAAAAGCAAATATAGGAAATGAAATCAAATGAAACTTACGTCGTTCGGCTTTGGTGGCGCTCATGCCGCGCAATGGTTTCCGGAAATGTTTGCACCAACCTTTCGATTGGAAGAGCTGTAACAGACTGGACGCACGACTTGGCGCTTGTACGGACTGTGGTCCGTTTGGTCCCAGCGTTGTCGTTTGCATGCTGGCGCCAACGCGTTCTATTTCCGATGAACGGCACGACGAGGCGTCTTCAATGGACGAGCTGCGACGTTTGCCGCTGCCGGTGCGCAGGCAAACACAATTGCGAAGCATTTTTGTCGTTGTAGTTGTTGTTTTTCTTTTTCTTTATTCGGCGGTATCCGTAAAGGCGACAACGATGACGGTGTAGAAAAGAGACAAAAGACAAGTGCGCTGCTATGCGTCACAGTGCAGTTGCGCCTATTGTTGTTGTTGTTAGTTTTTTTTTTTTGCTTTGTGGAAGTTTGGTTTTTCGGAAGACCCGTTGGACAGCTGATGGACAGCTTTGGCTTTGCCTCGGCTGGACTTGCCTTGGTTTGGTTTGGTTTGGCTTGGTCACTTGTCCGTTTACTTTTGGCTTTGTGACCTTTTGACAGGCCAAACACGGGCCTTTTGTTGGCTTTTGTTGTCTTGCTAAATATGTTGTTGTTGTTCTTTTTGTTCTTCTTACGTAATACGTTGCTAGTTTTTTTTTTTTTATTTTACAAATCACTTACACACGTGCATTGTCAACATACATGGTGCTTATGTGTTGTTGCGTTGTTGTACCTGCGTTGCTTTGATTGTTGTTGTTGTTCTCACTTTACTTGTTCCACTTTTGTTTACATTAAAAAGTAATACACTTTATTCAAGCTGCTTCCAACACTGCTGCTTCTTTTTCTTGCACGTCGTTTTCTTCTACTTCTTCTTCTCTCTTTAGCGCTCTGCGAATAAAGCAACGGTTGTTTTTTTTTTTGGTTGCTTTAATGCTTTGCTTGTCGCACTACTGACGATTTGTGGCTTACGCGGGTTTTAAGTTTATTCTTTTTTTTTTTTTGTTTTTGCTTTTTTGTATTCTGTTTTATTTTTAGTTGTTGTTTTATTGTTGTTGTTGTTGCTGTGTGTTGTCCCTTCTGCACACTTAATTCAATTGTTTTCGCTTTATGCGTTTAATTCTGCGGTTGTCTTCCTCCTTATGTTGTTTTGTGTGTATTTATTTATTTATTTATTTATATTTATTTTTCAATTAAATTTCATTCATTTTTCTTCGGCTGCTTGTCCAATTAACGCGTATTGCTTTCATTGCCTTTGCCGCCTTAATAAACGAAATCGTTTTAATTTGCATTTCAAAAGCTTTAAATTGTTCTCAATTTTTGTTCTAAGGGCAAACTATGCGTTTTTTTGGGTAATTGTTTTCTTTGATTGTTATTTCATTAAGCATTTTCGTCATCATTCATGACGTTGGCCGCTTTGCTATTGCTATCTCTTTCACTTGCGGTACATAAAACTGTCGTCAAATTCAAATTGTTTTCATATTAGTATTGCATTACCTTATGTGCGTTGCATTTTGCTGTAAACAAAGAAAGATTTCTTATTAAAAAAGGTTTTATACAAATTGAAATGCTTTAAATTGAATCTTTCTTTAATTCAAAATTATAACTTCAAACAGATTTGCCGTGATTGGTCATGGCACAAACACAACAAACACACACACGCACACCAATACAAACACACGAGAGTGAGCAACATCAAAAGATTACAACGCTTTAATCTATCAAAATGCTGTCAACACAATTTTTTTTTAAATCCAATATTATATTGCAAACTTAAAAGCAGTAAATCTGACATACAACTATAGATACTGTATCTACAAAATATATAAAGCTTAATTTAGCGACACAAACACATACAAGTCAGATTTGCTACCGACACGCACACACACAGACACACAAATGTCTATTAGCTTTTTCGTTTCGTAGCGATAAATATTCAATCAACACTGTCCAGCACAGTTCAGTTCAATTTCACGCTTTATGATTTTCAACTGCAACGTTCGGATGATGGCGTGTGGCCCAAGAGAATGCTGTATGAAAAAAAAAACAAAGCAAAAACAGAAGAAGAAGATATATCAGCACAAGCTCTGAACATAAAATGAACCAAAAATGTCATAAAAACAACGACAACACTTAAAATGAGTATGTGTGTTCATCATTGCTGCTGCATGGTTATAAATAAACAAAAAACAAAATTGGATACCCTACGTTAACATACTATGCGCGAGGAGTACACATACTCAGCTGTATAATGTATAAAGAATAATGTCATGTATAAAGAATAATGAGATATGAAAATTTAAAAAAATGCAACTGGCCCTCATTAGCCCTTTTTCTTAAAAAGATTGTAACTCGTAAACTATACACGCTGGAAACCTGTAATTTTCGATGTAAGCTTAGAATAGATTTCGTCAACTACCCCTCATTTACCCTTAAAAACTTTACGCGCTATAATTTTTGTGTAAGCTTAGTATAGATTACGCTATGCTTTAATATATCTCCGCACCAATATTGTTTACTATTAACCAACTAAAATTAATCATTCATTTATCTCATCAGTTTAGCTCCATGCGTCCGTATTCAAAAATGGTTCTTGAAAACTATTAGAGTAAGAGACTTGATATATAGAAGGTTGACTCGTGAGACTTGACAAATTCTACTAAAGATACTAAAAATTTCTAGCGCATGTAAAACTCTAATTTATTAATCAAAACCATGAGTGATATGATGATACCCTACCTTCGAGTATAAACGAACATACCGTGGTACCATGTGTTTTTGTTTGCCTTACGAAAGAAATGCTTGAATCGTTTATTGCGCTTATCATTTCGGACTGTGTCAGAGTTCTCTGCATAGTATATGTATGAGCTATAAAAAAAGTTTAGGTTATTGCAAACACACACAAACACATATATGTACATAGACATGCACGCGCATCGCGTAAAATGCAACATCAAGAAAAGCGCACTTTCATATCCTTTCGCACATTTCGGTGCTGTTCTATGTTCGCACCCAAAAGACAAGTGCTTCAGAGCACTAAACAGCACACAACTTGACATGTTTCCTTGCTTCATTTGATGTTCTTGTTGCTCGTTCGTTCAACGTTCCTTCGTTATGTTTAAGTTTATGTGCTCAGTGTGTGTTTTTGTTTTTACTATTCGCGCGTTTTATGAAATAAACCAAAATGAATCATAAAAAAGTACAAACATAAATTTTAAGTATGCAAAAACAAAAAAAACTCATAAAATGACTGAATGCACTTGCAAAAAGCAAAAAAGAAACTAAAATGGAAAACTACGAAACATTAAAAAAATGTGCTTTCACGTTTACTCTTTACTCCTCTACCTCTCAATCACTCATACACCATACTTCCTCCGTCCTCATCACAACATTTCGTACGACATTTAAGAGTTTCTCTTTATCCAAAATAAAGCTCTTTCGGAATATGCAAAAATCTCATGTCAAACGCAAAGACTCGAAATTGATTCAACTGAAATATTAATATTTCAAATAAAACTAAAAAAAAAACATTCCATACTTTCTTTATTTGTACAAAAAGTGCTTTTCATTATTTTCAAAAGGATTTTCTGTGTGGCATGTGGCAAGTGACAAAGACTGCTTGTCTAAAATGTCTCCGGCGTTTTGTGTGACGTCGGCTTTGCCCCATGCCGCCCTAATGCCAACACACGCAATTGAAGAGTGTGAACGTCTGCTCTTTGCTATTTGCATAACAGATTATTCAACTGCAAATTAAGCATTTCTATTTGCATAAAAGATTCGCGCGTGTCAACAAACATTATTCAATTTAAAAAGCAAAAAATAATAATAAAAAAAAAAAGATCTAAAAATAATCAAATAATGTTGCTGCCAGAACAACAACAACAACAACAAGCATAACTTAATCAGAAATAAATAAAATTTATTATTGAAATTTCACATCAAAGTACGCATTGACGCTTCATAAATTTAAATAAATGTTTCAAATTGTTAAAGTCATTCAAATAAAAAGAAGTTTTACTGATTTAATCATGCTGTGCAATTGAAAGGATACATATTGTTGACATTTTGCATATTTTTTTGATTCATTGCTCGACAAACGACATAGAAATAATATAAGTATAGTAAAATAGCAAAAACTAAACTGATTTATTGATAAATTCGCTTTTTTGACAAAATTTGAAAGTTAAACTAATGTATGTATAGTGTTATTGCATGTAACATATGCTTATTCAATGCTTAAAGTATACAAATATCATAATAAGTCAAGCATATGTTCAAAGCCATACCAAGAGTCAAGCGAAAGGTTCTCAACAAAGTCAAACTCCTTAACCCTTGACCTTGAAACTTGACAAACATTTTTGGGCAAACTTCAAAGGTTTCGTTTTGTTTTATGAAGAAATATTTGGAAAACTTTTTTATGTTGAAGATTTCTTTTTTTTGTTTATATTTCTGAAGGCTGAAGCCTTTCAACTTTTATGTGGAAGCAAACATGTCACACACCTGTTTACAAATTACAAAATATGCTTTAAGAAAATTTAAATTGTATTACTGAAAAACTTACTTCCGAAAAGTATTTCATACATTCAAATGTACTAATGAAGTAACCGCAGCGTTAAAAGTGCACTTGACATTTTCCTAACCAACAGCTTATTTAGAGCACTTAAAAGACACACACCTGCATAGAGTCACATATACATACATATACATGCTAAGCAGCTTTACTTAAGCCTTGAAATTCTTCATTAACAACAACTAATCACCACTTGACTAGAAGCAAACGCGTTTTATAGCCAATTAAGTAAAAAATTCTGCACAAAGTAGGACAACAAATAAAAAACAACTAACAAAAACCTCAAATAGCAAAGAAAACGCAATTTTCTAACTTACAAAAAATAATAAAATATTAAAAAATAAAAAAAAATATATATTTTTTAGAAAAGTTTACAAGAAATCAATTTAGCAAACTTTATTTAATAAACGCAGCGTGAAAAAAATAAGATGAAGAAGAACAATATTATTTGATTTAAGCATCATGTCACACACACACACAAACATATACACAAATTGCTGCACGTAATTCAATTATTATTTCATGAAATTGACAAAAGTGCCGCAAATTGAGAAAATCATATTTTTGAACTTTTTATTCATTTTGAACAATGCTTGTCTTCTGAGTGCTTCGTTGCGTTTCCTTTCGTTTGGTACGTTCATGTGGCAACATCAGTTAAGTGTAAGTGAAATACAGAAAAGTATCTTTGTTGCAAGCACACGAAAACTTCTTCAACATAGCACAGAAACTCAAGGCGACAAAACATGTAACAAAATGAGCTTGACAACATTTTAGCTAAGGTGTGTGTATCAAACGTGCGAAGTAGCGTAGAGGAAGACGTTCTAAGACACGTGCTACAAACAATAAAAATAAGAAGACAAGAAAGTTGCAGAGTGTAGAATACAAAATATGACAAACAATTCTCAAAACGACGACAAATGTGAAATACAAGAAGAAGAAGTACACAGCGATGAAAGAAGAAGCAGTAATAGCAAAGCAGCTGTGACAATCAAATTTACCTTCAGCTAGCACAACATATTATTACATGTGCGCCGTCTCTTTCGCACAAGAGCACACACTGCGTGCACTGAAGCTCTTTCTTCTCAGTGTTAATGTGATTTTCCATGACTCACTTAATTTGCAACCTATTTTCTTACTTCCTTTGCAACTACAGTGGCATTTCTTTAACACGAATTGCATCGAATTCTTCTTTAAGAAAAATAAATAGATCAAACATTTCGATAATGTGTATTCATGTATAACCTATTTTTCTTACTTCCTTTGCAACTACAGTAGCATTTATTTAAAACGAATTCTATCGAAATCTTCTTTAAGAAAAAAAAATAAATCAAACCTTTCGATAACTTGAACAATCTATGATTATCTAGTAATGTGCTATTCATGTATAACCTATTTTTCGTACTTCCTTTACAATGAGAGTGACAACTTTTTGACGTGAATCCCATAACTTGAAATTCACTCCAAGACAAATGAATAAATTAAACATTTCGATAACTTGAACAATCTATGATTCTCTGTCTATGATATATGTATCTCGAAAAACCAATCTATAAACTCTGTGACCTTCGTAAATTGGCATTCTATTCGTAAGACTTTTTTTCTTAAATTTCTTAGTTTCAAAACTACCTAGCTCGAAACGCTCGATAAGTTGAACATTCGTTTACTTAAAAAGAGCAATTGTTTCCTAAAGAAGCGCCACTGTACTTTTTTTTTTTGTATCAGCTCTTCATACTACAAAAACTACACACAATGCAAACACTTTGTCAAAGCACACACACACACACATACAGCAAAATGTCATTATTATATTTTAAAACAGTCTTTTAGGCGCACGTTCAACTTTACTGTTTTAAGAGCTCAATTCTGTCAACAAAACTGTCAATGCTTTTTTGCTTCAAGCCAAATGCAATTTACGTAAAATATTTAATAAAAACAAAAAATGTATAGTAAAAAAATTGTTTCATGTTAAAAAAATAAAAAAAAAAAAAAAAGAAATAAATAAAAAAAAGGAAATTATTTAATTTTGAATTTCCTTTTTAAATTTTTTGCGTCTTCTGGTCTGCCAACGGCGGCGGCGTCACACAATTTGTTAAATTTTCTTCGCAATTTTCTTCGGTTTTGTGTTTTTTTTTTTGGTTTACATTTTTTGTTTTTCTTATTGCGGTTCAACTTCGAATAATTCACTTTTGGTTTTATTTAACTACTTTCTTTCTTTTGCTATTGTTGTTGTTGTTGTTGTTGGTGTTATTGTTGCCTGACTTTCGATTTCGTTTTAGAACGCTTTCTGTTTACATTTTCGCATTGTTTGCGGCAATGACGACGCCGCCGCTGGGGACCATTGGCGAGCGCAAAGTCAATGTGAGCGAGCGCGGGGGGCACAAGGGTTATACAAGTTTTTTTGCTGCGGTTTTGCGCAAAAAGTTTTCGTTTTTTACTTGGCATTGTTAAAGCATGAAAAGTTGTTGCTCCCATTGGGTCATGTGTCGTCTGTTACTTTGCCAAATAATTTATTACCAATTTTATTTATCAGGCGAGCTTAAAGCTACTAAAAAAAAAACAGTACAGAAAACCAAACATATTTCAATGCAATTTATTGCTGTTATTGAAAAAAATAATACAAAACGCTTAAAACAACACGTGTCGTATGCGTAATCACTTTAATATTACGCATACAACATGTTTGCGCACATATATGTATATTTATATACTGTATCTTATAAATTTAACACCCAGAAGAAAACAACTCTGACTATACTAAATCTACATATTCTTGATCTAAATGTATCTAAAGAGAAGTCAATTTAACCATGTCCGTCCAGTAAAAATTTAAATTGCTTATATCTCTGCAGCCATTTATCCTACAAGAATGAAACTTTGTATGTATGCTATTGGTATTGAGTGTAATAAGACTTAATCATAAAATAGGCCTGACCACGCCCACTTATAGCCAAAATAGTAAAACGTAATATCTCAGGAACCAATTGGTATAGAAAAGTTATCAATACTAGAAAGCAAATGGAAACAATGCCCTACTACTGCCCTTACAAATCGAAGGTAAAGGGTATGTCGAAGTCGGAAACTCTCAACTGAAATTTCTTACTGGTTTTTTAATGAAAAGTAAAAGAATTTTTATATGTGCAAATATTTTAAATGCTTAAATTATTAACACGAATTATTGAACTTGAAATTTTTTTTTTTATTATCAACAGACGAGTCAAAAGTGTCTGCATTAATTTGCATTGGCAAAAAGCTGCCGAAGCAAACATTTTCACATATAACACACGCACAGTAATTTATATGAATTATTAAATACATGTCGACATGTGTTTGTGTGCTTTCACACGTCGGCTTGAACGCGTTATGGCACTTTTGCTTAAGGCGCAGCACACCTGCCCTTGCACACACACACAAAATTGCTGCCTAAATTACCATATTGTGAACTCTTATCGTTGGCATAAATTTTTCAGCGCATGCTAAAAAAAGAAGCCAACGCATGCACATTACGTGTGCGGCCTGCAATCGACTTGGTTGGCAACTTTTATGCATTTAACGATCTATAAAAGTCAAACAAGAAACGTGTTACTTTTAAGCATAAAGTTGTAAAATTTCGTACACTTTTTCGCCATCACTGCTTTAATGACGACAACATTGTTGTAGTTGTGCGCATTTTTTAAGTGCGCAAAGTTGTAAAACTAAAAACGTCTTCACTACAACAAAGAAGCAAAGTTCGGTCAAAGAAAAAATAAGCAAAACAGACATTTGGTCAATAAAAACTAATTTAAATGCAAATACGCGTAAAACTTTACTGATTGTTTTGCTTATATGCAGAAAAGCTAAAAAAAAATAAGACAAAACAAAACAAGACAAATAAACAAACAGCAAAGTGACGGAAATGAGACTAACGGAAGGAAGTAAGCTAAATTATCAAATGACTTTGAACTTTTCGCCAAGAAATTAATCAAAAGTATGTCGAACAATGCACATGTGTATATGTGTATAAGTGTGTGTAAATTGCCTTTCCTTTTATATAAAAAAAAAAAAAGAATGAAAGAAAAAAAATTATACAGAAGTAAGTCAAGTTAAGTACAGCAAAAACAACAAGAGCAAGAACAGAAGTGCGAACACAAAAGAAATGCCCCAAGTGCAAATTCCAACACACTTTATATCAATTACGCACATCATGGCATCAATTTCCGCCTTTTGACATTTCGCTTGAGCTCAGCGAACTAACACGCTGCATGAGTTGAGCTTGAGCTGTGAAAGTGGCACGAAAATGAGATTATGTACTGACTCATTTATTATGTCACTCTGTCTGTCTGTATGTGTATGTATGTGTGTGTGTGTGTGATCATGGTAAACGACACGGCAGGACATGACGACAAGGACTGCGATTTGACGCGACTCGACTCGACTTGACTTGGCTTGACTTGACTTGAGTCAACTTGACTTGACTTCTGTTAAGTTGTATAGAACCGTACAGAGAACTTAACTCACTTTATGGCGCACAATTGCAATCTGTCAATTAAATTGCCCGCTGCGTTGCCCACAGGATACAAGCCAGAATATGAGGCATAGCATGAGACAGACAAACGATAAAGCGAAAAATGTCTGTGTTGGGCATAGAGTAGAAAACAACACAACACAAATAAACACATCACAGCAAAGGACAACATGCATTAATGATGTCGACTATTTGTGTCAATTACATTAAAGACACAGAGCACAGAGGATAGAGAACAACAACAACAACAGCAACAAGATACTGCCTAATTTCATTTCCATGTCAACGTTCAAGTTCAATTTTGCAAAAGTATTAAATGAAGTAAACAAACTTTAAGTAAATAAATTTCACAAGACAAATAATAAAATTAAGCTAAATTGAGAAAAAGTATTAACGTAAAACAAAAACCATTTATTGACAAAAGATTTTTGCTATTAAAAGAGTAAGAAGAAGAAGAAGAAGTAGCATGCATTGAGGCAATTAAAAAGCGCAAGTGAGCGCAGGAACGTTTCATGCCTATGTAAGAGTAAGCGCGAAGCTTACAGTTTGTGAGCGCGTATACAATAATAAGATTGAACGCAAAAGTTCTTATTGTATTTGTGCAAAGACAAACAAAAGCGCTTTAAGCAAAAAAAAAAACGAAGAAAAAGAGGAAAAACAATAACAAAAACAAAATCGAAGCAACGTAAAACAAAAGCAGCAAATGGCAAAGTAACACTAATGGGCGCCTTCACTCAGATGCCTTCGTTTCTAATCAGCATCAACGCATCGCATCGCATGCCATGCCATCAAACTGCCCCGACGCCGCCCTTCGTGCCGCCCATACAGCAAATCAACCTTCGCTGCCTTGTGGCATATCCTTTGGCGCATTAACTTCAATAGACACTCAAGGGATTTACGCTTTCGTTTTTATCGCAAATCATTTCATTCAGTTTTGTATCTTCCTCTTTTTTCTTCTGCTTTATGGCTAAAATCAACCGTTTTTTGTTGCTGTTTATTTCGCTTTGTTTCTAAAACCACGATAAAGTGAAATGCGGCGCTGAAAATTGATAGGGCAAATGAATGCTGCGTTTAAAGCATTTTCAGTCGAGCAACAACACTTGTTTCTACGTATTAATTAGCTGATTGTGCAAAAAATCGTATAATATTTCGGTTTGTCGACAGGAAGATACAATTTTTGGAAATTAAAGGTATTAATAAAACTCTTTGATGAGATTAGTAAGCATATACAAAAAGGCAAAGCACAACGAAAGCGTTGAGAAAAGACAAAGCGCATCAGCAAAGCATTAAATTTGTAAATGCCGTATGACATAGGCTAAGATTTGAGAACATAGAACATTCTTTGCGAATTTTACATGTAGGTTTCAGTTAGGCCAAGATATAGAGCACTTATATATTGAGTGCTTAAACTCAAATGAATGATGAGTATGTATCTTTGTAACAGTCATCGTATGCAAAGGATGAACTTTCTTGGCTATTGTTTTATGTTTACTACCATTATACGATGACATAAAGCACTTCTATATTACAAATTTTATGTTTTTACTATAGAGTGATTTTTTTGTAATAAATTGGGCTTTAGACCTTATATTAAGTGTTTGAATTATTAGAGAAACTTCTTGGCTAAATGTGTGTACCGCATGGCATACGCTAATTTAACAAAAGTACAAATTTACCTACAATTAATGTGTGTTTACAAGCCTTAAGTTTTGACATAGAGCACTGAGTGATTAAATTATGCCACTTCTCTATAATTGATCTGTAAGTCTATTGTGTTAAAAATATTGATTCTTTGCTCATAACAAAGCTTTGAAGTGACTTCTTTTGCAACGAAACTTAACCTTTTTCAGGCCAATCTTTAAAGCTACTCTAATTTCTCTTCAATTTCACGCAACCACTTTAATATCTTATAAATCTTCGTTTTTTGCCAAGTTGCGCTTCAATGCGCGTTGCCAAAAACAAGAGAGAAGCCTAAAACGTTTTTCCGCGTTTCAAATGTTAAAAAAAAGTTCCTTTTTGTTTTCAAAGTGTTTATTGAACGTTTGCTGAAACAAAGTAAATCACGTACAGTTGAAACGAGTTTCCAATAAACTCTCTTTAGCAGAAAATTTATATGTTTAACTCAACACTTTTAGGAACGCACATGTGTGCACACGCACGCACTCACGCACGCACGCTCGCTCGCACGCACACACGCGCACCCTTATAATGTTGCTTTAATGTTTTTTATATTGTTTTATTTTTAACCTCATGACGTTGCGTTGAATTAAATTATACTTTTTGGCTGTTTTGGAGAGTCATTGACAAACGAAAACGGTTGGCGGCAACATTATTGTCTGCCACAATCACACACATACATAGGCTCACACATCTATAAAGACATACATTATATACCAGCATAGATATAAATTGTCCTAGATACTTTTACACATAGCCAAACTGAGACCGTACGAAATCCGATGCGCAACAGCCTACAATAACAATATTTGTTGTCCTTTTGCTTTTTTAATGTGGGTCATTATGTGTGTGTGTGTGGGAAGTTGGCAAATTTGTCCCCAAAAATACTCAAGACTCCACCATTAAATAAGCAGCAACAATTTTGACATAATTTTGAATAATTTTTCTGGTACGGTCGATAAAAGGCACTCGAATAACGCACGGAATATTTGTCCAAGTTAATTTGTTATGCCAAGTAAAATATCTTTGGCATTTTAATACAATGTCGTCGTCATTCTCATCGTCATCGTCGATTTCGAGAACACTTGAGGTAAGCTGAAGAATGCAGAATGTGCTTGTGTTGTATACTTAACTTGATTGATACATATAATAAAGCATACTTTTAGGCGTTAAAAAAATGTGTGCTTTTTTTGATTTGATATAAAAACATGTATTTTGAAGTGATTCCAAAAAAGGAAAATGTGAAAAAAATACAAATGTTTGAAATTGCTTATAGACACTTGAGTTAAATTGATAGAAATACTATAAGAGATGCTGAATAAATAAATAAAACATGCTTCCGAAAATATTTAAGATGTGAAACAATACTTAATTTGTAACTTTACATATTGTTGCTCCTACATGTACGTGCATTGCATGCCAACATAAGCGCTTTTAATGTTGGATATCAAACATTACCACAAAAAAAAAATATAAATAAATATAATAACCAGAAAATAATACATAAAAAAATTAAAATTAAAAAAAGAGAACAAAAACTGATTAAAATAAAATAAAAAATTTAAATCTTATTTGCAAATCCTATCTTTCTAAGGAATGTCATATAACATAGACAACTTTGATATTGATATAAAAAAGCAATTAATAATACAATTTCTGTCTAATTATTTTTAAGTGCAATTATAAAATTTAAGCGCGTTCGTTAATTATTTTGCCAACCAACAACACAAAAAATGTGTGTGAAAATCAAATAACTAACATTTTTTAACGCCTATCTTTGCTCACACTACAAAATGACATAGGCGCCTCTAACATTACAAAACTAAAGTCAAATATGCAATTTAACTAAATTGGGCGTCAAGTCTATTATTCTTTTGGTTTTAGTGTAATTGCAACATTTAAGCGCTTTTATTATTTATTACACTAAGCATTGTATAACATCATTGGCAGCTGCAATATTTCATTATTTTCATTTGCCCAAAAAAAGAACTTTAGTTACTTTCAAAAGCAATTTGCAAAATTAATAAAGCGACAACATAATCCACTTTACACTAATGGCAAATGAAACTGAACGAAACAAAACGCATACGAATTCGGTTCTGTGTCTGTTTAATTTATTTGCTAATTAGGAAAATGCTTAATAAGGAGTATAATAAAAAGAGAAATCGTATTACAACAACACCAAGAACAACCGAAATAAACGAAGCATATCCTGAATTAGCAGCGATGCTAACAATAAAATTGAAATTAAAAAAAGAAAAAAGCAGAAAGCAAAATTATACAAAAAGATAAAAAGACGACAATCATGAGATTTTATGAATACAATTTAAACGTTTGCCTAAGAGCAGCGGCAAGATTAAAGTTGAAACCGTGCAGACAGGCAGGAAGGCAGTTGGTATATTTCAAGCAACTGAAACTACAACAACAGAAAGAACAAAAACGTAAAATTTCATTAATAACAGCAACATATAACCAGTACGATTGCATTCGATAGATCACGACTTCTAAATACCCTCTACTTTAAATTATTAACAACTGTTAAACCCATTTTTCAAACAAAACTGTTTTAATTTTCATATGATATCATATATACTTCTTCTTCATTTTTCTAGAACAATTTGTGCCAAAGATATAAAGTATTTTTATGAGTTAAATATTACATTATGATTGGATCTTAATCCAATAGCATAGAAATTATTCTTGTCTCTCAAAGGGTTCCAGAGATATAACGCTTCTCTATTTGAGTTAGATATTATAATATGATTGGATCTTATTATACTCTATTTCAACAGCATAGAAATCATTTTTGTCTCTCAAAGGGTTCCAGAGTTATAAAGTTTGTCTATTTGAGTAATTGTTTCTTATTATAATCTACCCCAATAGCATAAAAATTAATCTTGTCTTCTAAAGAGTTCCAGAGATGTATGTGTTGTAAATTTTTACATTTATTATTATTCCTAACTCAAAAAACAGCTAAATCGGCCTTCCTTTTGATACCAAGAGTATATTTTATAGGAATTCTTCCTTTTGGTTGTTACCTTCATTTCGAAACACACAAAATTAATGTACCCTTATACTCTTGAAGCTACAGGGTATAAACAGAAGGCAATAATAAAAGTTTTCAAGTACAAATCGAGCCAAAAGAACATAAACAAGACGCAACAGTCAAAGGCGCTGATCGTCTGACAGTGGTGAAGAAATGAAAAGTAGGAAGTAGTAAAGAGCGCGATATGCGTGTGTGTGTGTGCGTGCCGGCAAATGCCGAAATATAATAAAAAGCAGAAATCAAAATAACAAAAATTCACTCAAATGAAATGAAGAGTAAAACAGCAACAAAAGAAGAGGAAGACGATGATGACGAAGCAAAAGGGCAAAAATATGAAAATGTTAAATGTCAACGGCTTTCATTTCGCCTCAAGCGGAAACAACAACAATGGAAACATCGTGCGTGAGTACGACTTTTATTAAAAGGGCACAACACGAAATGCGTTAAGCAAAGTTTTTGGCATTCAACGTCTTACATGACACCTGTTTTAACGCCCACACTTGTTTTTTTGTTATTTCCTTCCATTTTTGCTTTTTTTTTTGATTATTGTTTTTGTTTCTTATGATTCCTCAACTCCTTGTGTTTTTTTTTTTTGCTTATTTTGTTGCTGGCGCCTAAAAGCAGGCAAATCTTTATGTGCCTCTTAGACATAAAGGTGAATTTTATAACGTTACATGCTCTGCATTTTATTAGCTGCATGTGTGTATGTGTGTGTGTGTGTGTATGTGTTTGAAATGTTCGCATGTGTTTGCTCATTGAGCGTAAGAACGAAAAGGCACAACCGAAAACTAATTAATATAATCATAAAATGAAATCTATAAGAAACAGCAACAACGACAACAACAACAACACATCACGTGTTTATTACCGCCTTGCTCTCCGCCCAGCCCTACTTACTTCATAAGCTGCCACACGATTCAGATTTTAATGAACCTTAACTGATTAAATTAGGCTTTATCACAGACATTTTTGCCTCTTAACATTAAATTAACGGTAATTTGAGTTGGCCCTGCCAAATTGCCTCAAACTGAAGTAGTAACATTTTCATTGCTTGTGCGGCATCTTAAAACCTTTTTTTAATTTGGTTCAATTGAAAATGAGTTTCAAAAAACAAAAAATCGTTAGTTAAAGAAAAATAAGTTTAAGTTTTTTAGTATGTAATATGATAAAAATTAATTGAAAATTAAAGAGTCTGTCAGCTGACAAAGTATTACAGATTAAAATCTAGAAAGCAAACAGCACAACAAACTGTTTAGATGAACATTATTAAAGCAACCACGTATGCTAGAAAGAATCAGACAAAACATGAGACAATCTGTCATTCAAATAGTAAACTCTTTTCTTTGTTTTTCTATACAAAATGATCTTTTTCTGCAAAAAATCTTATTAAAAGTTTGAATACAAGTTTAAGGTATGTTTTGTGTAGCACTATGAAACATAAGATAAAATCCAGCATATCATATAAAATCTGTTTTAATACAAGATAAACGTATGCATTATGTAGCACTATGAAACATAAGAGAAACATCATGCAAAATGACCAATGACATTGAAAGTTTCAATGCTAGATTAATGTATGTATTGTGTATCACTGTGAAACGTAAGTTTAAATCCAGCGTATCAGCATATATCAGTTAAAAAACTAAAGCAATATATGTCAGACGTTGGTTTGAGAACGGATATTAGGTATTTGTGACCTTGAATATGCATAAAGCAAACTTTTAAAAAACAATATGGAAAAACTGCCATTGAAAGACTTTTTTCAAATAAATCAAAAACTTTAATAAAAAAATCTCTTGAATCAGCATTTTTTTGACAATGCTTAACTTTATAGTATTTTTTTTAATGATTATTAAACACATTAAAATTATTGCAAGACAAATAAAAATACAAAGTAATAAAAATAGTTATAAAAAATTACGTATACGGAACGTTGACAGACAAAATAGGCAAATATATACATAAATTTATAAACATTTCTTACATACATATGTAGATGTGTGTTTGTATGTATACGCAGCCGGCAAACAAAAATAAATATTTTTAACGCAAAATTACCTTTTCAAATAAAAATTAATCGCACGAAGTCACAAAATTTATGCCAAAATAAAAAATGAAATCGAAATATTGCTAAATTTTTGACTTTTCATTATAATTTATTAGTTTGAATATGTTTTCGGACTGTGCTTTGTGTTTTTTTGTATTCTAGTATTCTTTTTTTTATTATGTGTTTTGTGTTTGTTTCCAAATGTTTGCTTCTGCCATTTTTCCCCTTCTTTTCGTTTGCTTGCCTTCTTTTTTGTCTTTTTTATTTTGTTTGTCTTTCGTCTCATTTATTTATTCATATATTTCTGTATATTTTTGTAAGCATATTAAATATTTAGTATTGTCATTAGTGTTGTTTTTGTTGCTGTCACAGCTTGTGTCATTTCCTTTCTGACGATGTCATTGTTGTTATTGTTATTATTCTTGTTCTTGTTATTCGCATTGTTGTTGTTTTTTTTTGTATTTCAGCACTTATTTAATGGACGCATTTATTTCATAAGACAAATACTAAAAAAAACCTTCAAACGCATACAAAACCACAACTGACATACACTGATGAAATACTCTCAGATACAAAGATACATTTTTGGTTTATTGTTTTTGTCGAATCATTTATATACATACATATATATAAATAGGCTGCTCAGCTAAAAGCCATTCAATCATTTAAGATGCCATTATTTTTGTGCCTTTTATTGTCTGTCAGCTTGTTTAAGTTCATTTACACATTTACTTATTTATATTGTCTGTCTGACTGTCTGTCTGCCTACGGATGTCCATTTATCTGTGCGTCAGTTTAAGCATTTATCAATCTCAGCAGACATGGCCTGCATTTGTTTCATTAACAATTTTCTGTTGACTAATGACAACAAAGCAACAAAACAAAAGCAATTATAGAATACAACAAAAACAATCAAATATATTTGCCACAAATAAAACACACACAAAAAACCACATACATGCACATACACATAGTCAGACAGACAAACACACTCACATAAGTTAAGTTAAAAAATCATCTTGCTTCAGCGTCTATTTCTTCTTCTTCAACATCTATTTGAATATGACAACACTTTCACATAAGATAGAATCGAACATGCCGTTTTATTTTGCTTAGCAAGCCAGCAAGCGAACGAACGTACGAAGCAAATCGTAATGGAAACCGCACTGTTGAAATTTCTTTAATTTTTTTGTTGTTATTTGCCAACGTGTTGACAGAGAACGTTCGCTGCTTGTGAAATTTCGCGACGAACTGATTCAAGTGGCAAATTGAGAAATCCTTTTAGGCGCCAGAATGGCAAAAAACAGCTGATTTCAATACGCGCTATACATTGGAGGCTGCGCGTACAACTCTCGCTCATACTCTTCATTATGCATACCAAAAACAAATATGTGAGCGCAAAGAGAGCGAGTGAGAGTGTCAACGTATTGCATTGAACGAACATACGCACGAACGAACAAATGTACGAGCGAACGAACGAATGAACTGCGATATTAACGAGACGAACGAGCACACGTTTTTTGATGCGTGTGCAAATGTTTGTTACTGTTGATGAACTGTGCTTGAAGATTTGTTTGTTTGTTTCAGTATTTTACGTGATGATGTTTATAGTTGTTGTTGTAGGTTAACACTGCGTTGCGTTGCGTTCGCGGCACGGGGTACGGGACACTCGTTAGCAATTTGATTGTCACTGACAGGTATAGTATGCGAATAACATGTGTGCCTGAATGTGCGTCTCTTTGTTGTCATAGGTCTAGCATAGACGCATCTTGTTTACAATTCTACTCAGTTCAATTTGTGTCACTCGTTCTCGCGAAGCGGGGCGGGTGTGCGTGTTATATGTATATTCAAGAATTTGTTATGCTATATTTATAAATCGATTGCACAATATGGCCGCGCATTTGTTCGAATATGTTTTGTTGTTGTGGCTTTGTTTGATTATCATATAAATGGCATAGCGTGTCATGAGCCATGAACAAAAGGGAATTCCAGCAATTAATGAGTTTATTCGAAATCAGCAATTGTGCTTAATTGGTTCGAAACGTAACGGTATTTAACGACTTTGGTCAAAGGTATGAATATCAATAAATCTTGACAATGAAAATCAATATTTCTATTGACGAAAATAAGTTATCAACACATTTTTTTTTGTATCTCAGTTAATCTTTATAATTAAATGAAATTAAGTAAATAAACACAACTCAATCACAGATAATCCGTTAGTTAATGCAAGTTGTTGGTGTTGAGAAATGGTAAGAGTAACAATGAGTCACAAAACACCGCTTGTGATATATATCTAAAGTATATATCTAAAGTATAAACTTAAAATATAATCACTCTCTGATTTGAAATTTATTTGAATTATGCAGGCTATGCCCCTACGTATAGCCATGTGTGATCAGAGACGTAAAATTAATGAAGATCCGACATCTGGTAATGCGGATTGCAAGAAGTCGTCAGCCAGAAAAAGGATTCCCGGAACCTCGAAGATACCGACGAAACAAGATGTTAAGTGCAACCGGTGGGATTTCAGGTGAGAGGATGAGAGGATCATACAATTTATTGTAATTTGCGCAAATAACGCGAAAAGGATTGTAAACGGTTCATTAAACGATTCTGCATTGTGCCAATAATGAAAGGTCGATAAGAAAAAGCCTATACTGGTATGACGGCAACCCTGGGACTCAAATTTACTATAAATGTTTAATTCCCACACAATCAAACGTTCCTAAAACAATTTAAGGCATTTACTTAATGTTGGAACAACTTGACTTTGGCAAAGTACTGACTTGACCAAGAGATCTAACCGGTTCACCAAAAGATTTTGTAAATTTTTCACATACAACCTTAGAAACCAAAAATTCTAAACAATATATTTATTTGTTCCGTCTTAGCGGCAAAAATAAGTAAAATAAAAAAACTAACCTTTTAAATTTGCATGAAATTTCAGCTTCTTTGCTCAGTCATCTCTCATTGCTATTGTTGCTTAAATCATGAGGTTTCTTTTGACGCCACGTAGTCTGGAAAATCCGGCAAGGCAAGCCTTCGTGTCATTTCATCATTAGTCAAAACTTGACGCTTACTTTAACGTGCTGTAAAAAGAAGAGAAATAAGATGAGATAAGATAAGAGAAAAAATAAAATAAATAAAAAAAAAGACGAATACTTAATTGAATAAGTAAATTCATAGCAAATAATTTCGCATAAGTCATTTTATATCATTAAAAAATTGTTTATTGCAAGTGAAAAGAACCTTTTTGGGTCAAAGAAAAAAATAACTAAAGGTAAGTTACTTAAGAGCTCAAAGTCTGCTTTCAACAGCATTTGCAGCCAGAAGCATTTATTTGTTGTATTGTTTTTGTAGTTTTCATTGTTGTTGTTGTTGTAGTCCTTAATTAAGTCAGGTGAGACGCAATGGTTGGCCTCAATTTCGTTTATAAGCGCGTATATACAATAGCAACAAAGGACAGCAGCTTACCAAGAAGACGAAAATTGCACTCAACCGTAAGAATAACGCTTTCAAAATAACGCCAATGATGATGTTGATGATAATGTTAAACGTGATGATGAAAATATACAGAACGTTGAGTATCTTGCGGGTGATGATGAGGATGAGCTTAAGCTATACGAAATAAAGGTTTAATTATTTTTGTGCAGAAAAGCAACGAAAGCAAAGCAAAATTTTTGAAGTGTGCGTTGGCAACGTTGTTATTGCTGCTTTTGCATAAATGTGTTAGCGATGCCGTGTTCAAATGAAATTAGTTAAACAAGACACGCGCCAAACTTAGCACAACTCAACTGAACTAAGCTGTGCTGAGCTAAGCTGAGATGAGATGAGTTGCGGCGCATGGAACCCACGACAGTTTCAACACAGACACTCTATATTTATATATATACATACGAGACACAAGCGCAGCGCTTGTTTGTGCATAAGGTAATAATTTTTTTTTTGCATATTTTTCTATGCAATTTACACATTTTGCTATTGCAGGCAATATACTTCTTCTTTTTAATATGTTTCTCTGTTTGCATTTGAATACGTGATCACGACTTTTATTTTATTCGCATTTTTGCAAAGATAAAACGAAATCAAAACAGAAACGGGCGAAAAAAAATAAATATTGCATACCTCGCGGCGTCTGTCTCAGTATCAATTTCATATCGCATAACAAACTCACTCATGCGTGCAAGCTCTGCGTTTGTATGTATATATGTGTGTGTAGCATTAAGAAAGCTAATAAAAATAAACAAAAAATTAACAACATTATTTGTTTGTGGGTGAGGAGCGATGTCTGCTGGTGTTGGTTTTGAAAGTACGTGCGGCGTTTGAAATCGATTAAGGGTTCAATTTCATTTTGGGACGCTGTGATCGCCTGTTGCTTCCACAAATGAATTTTTATTAAATTTGGCTTAAATGAGTAATTGTATCTTGTTAACGCTTAATTTGTTAATTAGCACATCGTTGACTTAATTCATTGCATGACATTTATATTGTTTAATTAGTTTGTGAAATTAAGCAAAATGTATAATGACAAAGATAATTTAAAGGCGGCAAAGGGAAACAAAGTGAAACCGATGTGTTGACCACTTTAAAGACTAAGCAGAAACTTGAGTCAATCTTCTTGGAACAAGTCGAACGTTAACATTGGTTGAAATGAAGCTACGTTGAACTAGAGATTCGGTTCAGTTCTGTTAAGTTCCTTTAAAAGGCTGGCACGTCTTTATGAATGAAATTGAATAAAAAAATATGCTGTGTTAAGTTTCGTCCAGTTTCTTGAAAGACTGCATTAATTGAAAGTTACAATTAATCGTTGAAATAGCCAATTTGTTGAGCTCAATCTAGTTCAGTTTGCAGTTACGCTTTTAATATAGATATAAAATGGTTTTGATTGACATTCCCATTAGTTTACCGAACTAGTACAGAACTAAGGCTTATACTAGTTCAACTGTACGCAGTACTAGTGTCAGCTCATTTTTACTCTACATACTTTCAAATGTGGAGTTTTACTAGGCGATGTGATTGAATTGAATTCTGACAATTCTATTAATAAAATGTATGGTGTACTTTTAATAGTTTCATTAATAGAAAAATTAATAGGTTTCATAATAATCTAATTCCTTATGTTACATTGAGACTCAATTACTATTGCTAGGAATGATGGAATTAAAAAAATGTTTGTTAATAGCAAAAAACTGATGTCCCGATTACAACACGATGATATTTATGGCTAATGGCTACTTTTTAAACTGCATCATCTTTTTAACAGGCTTCTTCACTTATATGCTCCTCGTACAAAAACTACGTGGCAAATAAAATCAAGATATTCATTTTGCACTCATCACGGATTAATATCGTTAAGTTTTTTAAGATCATTGAGTTATTCATGTAGGATGATAAATTTCTATAAACTTTGTAATGCAACTTTAAAATTATATTCATAATTTATGCGTACAAAAGCATTGCCTAAAGCATTTGCAGGTCTTTGAAAAACAAAATAACCAAACAAAAAAAGATGGAAGGATTATATTCATTATTAAATTGAGTCTTCAAAACTGTCATTGTCAGCACATATCGTTTCACTAAACACATTTTGTAAAAACTACACTTCAACACAAAATACAAAATACAAACAAGCAAGCAAACAATTCACTTTGGTTTGCCAACCACTTCACAAATTCAAAATTGTTTGTGAGCTGTCAGCGGCAGGAGCACCAGTGGCAGCAAGAGCTGAAAAAACGCTGAACGCGTAACCGAAACAGTTGAAAGCCAGACTAATTTACAGTCTAATTGAAATAACCGAAAGGTCATTTGGGATTTGCAGGCAGACACAATACACTAACACACACACACACACATAGTCAAATACAAAGTGTACGGCATGAGTAGAAGTTTCGCATGACTTGAGCACTTTCCGTGCAGAATGTCAGAATGAAAGATAATAAAGCGAATTGTTGAAAATGTTGAAAATGCGACGGGTGTGAGTCACATTTTTTTGCCGTTCAAGTGGACGTTTGAATCAGCATATGCAAAACAACAGCAACAACAACAAAACTCAACGACAATTAAGACAAAACACACGCAATTTTGCGGTAAAATTTGACCCAAAGGATAATGTCATATGAGAACACATTTTAAATGCTCATATAAGGCATGTCCTTGTGCTGTTTCTTGTTGTTGTTGTTCTTTCGTCAAATTGAAACGCCATTGCAATGTTTTGTGCTGAAATTAACATTAATTACGACTATTAAATTAAGAAGCCATAAACTATTAAAGTTAAAACGGCAAAAAATTAAAATGAAAATAAAAGCAAAACCGAAAAAAAAAAATATTGCCATAAAAAGCGAAGCCAAGTGTAGTGAAGAAGAAGACAAAGAAGCAGAAGCAGTAACGATACACATTGAAAACCAAAACCAGTTCAAGGCAAATATAAAATGCAAATTCGCATTGAAAATTCAAATTCCAAGTGAAAATATCGTAAAATGACAGTGAGTGTTTTTGTTTTTTTTTTTGGCGCAGGCACGCGTAGCAGAAACACTTGTACTTGAATCGTACTTGCTATTTTGCCAGCAACGCGTTTAACAATTGACAAAAACCAAAAGCTTTTAAGCAGAGGAGAAGACTTGCTGGCATTGCATTTAATGTACAATAAAACGTGCAGACAAGTTATAAAACACAAAATAAATAAATAAAACAGGGTGCCACGCCCACTGTGCAACCAACATATATGTATCTTAAATTTTATTTTAAGAGCTTAAGCAAAAAATTAGTTTACTAAGCAAGCAACTGAACGATCTCAAGAACATTCTATAGAAAGCGAATATTCTATAAAACGAAACTATGTATATAAGGCCGACTTATACAAAATCTGCCTACATCATTGGAAAACAGACATATCCTCTTAAAAATATCTCAGTTCAGTTTGCTTATTACAGATGAGATTGAAATCTTAAGAGATCTATGCAAAATTTATGAACATTCATTTGGAAAACTATGAGATTCTGCCGAATTCTTATGGCAGATGAATATGACTATTATTATGTCTCTTATATTTTGCATATTTGTTTTTGTTATATCAAATATAACAAAAAAAGAAAAAAATCAACAAATACTTCCAGTAATTCATATTCTTTCCCTGCTTGACCTCAACGTGATCCTAACTATTGCACAACAACATGTCATAAGCCTAAGCTCTAGTTTTAGTACTCATAACTTGCAATACAATGAATGAAAAATATAAACATGTGTAACATTTACCTGTAATAACACAAAGCAAATAAAAAATACAATAAAAAAACAAAAATAAAATTCCATAAAACTCTTGCGAAAGCATTCAAACGGCAACGATTCAATTTTTATTTGTTATCAATTTGAAAGCGGATTAAATTGAATTGGATTTTTGCACTTTTCAAATTTAACTCTTGTTTTGAAAAGTCACCAATTCGCACACATGCTTCTGCACACACACACACACACGCTATGCGTACGTACAAAAAAGTTTTCAGCGAACTCAGCGCATGTTCATTCCCCAGAGACGATTAAGCTCGCCTACAGTACATGCTCAAATGCTCTGACGCACCCATGCAACACAACATCCTGTCATCATGTCATACACATAAACAATTTCAATGCTTATAGGTTACGTGCTGTAAAAAAAAAACAAAAAATCAACTTAAATTTGAAGTACTTAAGGCTTCTGTTGAAGTTGGTTACAATGCACAGAGCGACGACGACGACGACGAATACGAAGACAAAACACAAAGTGTGTTCAAACGGTTTTAAATTAAACGCGTTTTGCCTGCAATCTTTGTGGCTATAAAAACTTAAAACAGTACTGAAAATCTTTATGACTTCATCACCAAGAGGATGTGAGATTGTTTTTTTTGCAATAAGCGGAATATCCTGTTGTGGAACTCCGAGCAGCTTAAGCGCTGATGGTCGTGTTAAAAACCAATCAAAGCCCGCTTTGTGCGCTTCGATGTGTGGCAAAATTATATTTGAACATACTTTGCAACAAAAAAATCAGCTTGTAGTGAACAAAGTTGTCTGATATCAACTATTCAAATTTTAACTATAATCACTAAGAGAAGAAACAATATATGTATGTAGTTTCTCTCATTCAATGCAAACCGATTGATAAATAGACCGGAAATTAGTACATGAAGTATATTAACTTACATTATTCATAAATGGCAGATGCTAATAGATGTAAAATTTATTTTTTTCAAATAATTAACTCAACCAAATATTTTGACATTAAACAAAAACCGAAAATTTAAAAACAACGTTAAGCAATCTTTTGAAATTCCAGTACTTAACATTTTATTAGTACAACACTTTTCGCGCACTGATTTCTCTCAGACTGAGAGGAGTCATCCATATTGACCTAGCTCAAATGCATGTGCACTTGTGGTGACATTAAGCTAGCCAGCACTTTCAAAACATTTTCAGTAAGCCCTATCCCGCTTCTTTCCGTTTCATTCCACAAATGCGCCATTTTCGACGCAAATGGCTATTTCACTGACACACTAAAAACACTTCCCAATTACAGTTCAGTACAATTCGTTTTGACTTTACGGCATTTCCGCAGTCCATTGCCATGACTCTATTTTGACACAGCGAGCGCAAATTGAATTGTCTTATGTCACGGTGCATTCTTTCGCCAGTTTTCCCGTTCCTTTGTTGCACACAATAAAAACACTTCCAAATTACAGTGCAGTGTACAATACAGTCGCAGCTCGCTTAATTAGTTTTATACGACATTTCCGCTTTTAAACCTTCCATCCTTCCATTTCACCGTCGGTCGCCAAAGAATACAGTCGCATTTCACTTAATCGAGAAGACTTAAACTTAACTTAAAATGTTAGATAAAGAAATTAGAAGCTGCTTACATAAAAATGGCGCTGTTGATATAAAATAATTTAAAGGTAGGTAACAAAGTGAATGATATTAAATACAATACAGACAGTTTTGTATGGTCAAACAAATATAGGTAGTTTACTCCATATTACGCCATACAACTCGTGGCGATATATCAAAAAAAAAAAAATGATTTTGTTTGTTTTAAAATGCACTCGCTTACATTTTCTCTTGTTTTAATTGCAGTTTAAAGATGAAAATTGCATTTCAATGAGAAAAACCAAAATAAAAATGTGAGGTCCACATGGTCTGACGCACGTGCGATCAATGGTCGCTTGAATATGCTGGCATCATATTTGGGCTTGCAGTTTGTTTTATTAAATGGTAAGTAAATATTACTATTACAAAAATTATCGGCAATTAAAATGATGCAACTTTTATTTTTCGTCGCTGATTTCTATGAAATTTGATGTCATTTTAATACTGATTTGTAAAAAATCTATGAATAGAATCGAACTTCTTGATCTAAACTAACCTTTAAAAATTTTCTTTGTTTTTAGGTCACCACGAGGAAAGAGAATCAAAATGCTTGATCTTAATGGACGCACAAATAACCGGTAGGTACACAAGAAAAGTAATCTTAAGTTTCTCTTATATGATGACTAGTTTTTTATTTGCTACTCTTGAAGAGATTTGATGAAAATTTGACCACATAACTACTGAACTTAAAAATAGTTCTCAAAAAGTATTACAAAATGCATTTTACTCATAAATATTTTTACATTCATTTGCAGTTTAACAAAAAAAAATGGAACAAACTAGGAGGGAGTTTACGCTTAACTCTGATATAGGTAAGTTTCGAACCGCTAAACAAAGAAATTCTAAATTTACTTGATTTGATGACAACTTTTTGGAACCGTTGAACAAAAATCATGTGACAAAGGTTTTCTAGATAGTAGAACTGATATTTTTGACAAAATTCCAGACCATTTATCAAAGTCGTTTTAACTATAATTTTATTTTTCACTTTAATTGCAGCTGTCGATTGTCGGAAATGTGACTCAAGATTTCAATATAATGAGCATCAATTGATTTTGAAAGGTGTGTATTGTATATAATTCTATAAATAAGTATCTTTAAAGTGATGACAAACTTACCCAGCTCGCTTCGATGAACCCTGAAGAGAACTGTTCCTACCAACGCAATCATTAAACTGCTGATCATTTTGTGCTTAAAATCTAGTAGTAATTTTATCATCGAGCGATCACTTATATTTAATTTTTTCTGTTTTCAGCGCTGCTAAAACTATGAACAAAACTGCAAAGAGAAGTCAAAGATTTGATGGTGAGTTAAATTTGCTATTATCAAGATTTTTTGTTAATGTTTATGATGATATACTTCGGATTCCCCATCATTTCAACTTATAAATGACACAAAATCCAAACTGAACATTAACTTAAAATATGATTGTTTTTGCATATTTTAAACATATAATTTTAATAAGTTTTCTTATTTACAGGCTACAGCCAAGCAGCAATAAAACGTACCAAAAATGTCACAAATTGTTTGTTTAATTAATTGTGTAAGTATTATTTTCATATTGAACTATCATTTCTATTACTTTCGTGATGAAACATTTACCCAGCTCGCTTCGATACACCATGAAGAGAACTGTTCCTACCAACGCAAATATAAACTGCTGATTACATTCAAAACATTATTATAATTTAAATATATTTTCGCCTTTAAATAACGATTTTTTTTTTATTTCTGATTCTTGCAGCTTGCAAACTGAACCGACAATCAAGATGTCTACAACGCAGAATTTTATTATTCATTAAAAATATCTCTTGCATTATTTCAAATAATAAATTATTGAAAGTAAAACTTTTTTGTGTTATTCTTTAGTAGTTATTTATCATTATTACTCAAGTATAAAAACTTTAGATTAAGAACTTACAAGCAACTAAATTGATGTTAGCATCATGAAGAAATCAATTGCGTGCACGTGTTGTCGCACTCGCTGCTTGAGGTAACGCTTGCAAACGCTGTTTGCGCTTAGACTCGTAGTCCTTGGCCAGTGACCAAATTTCATCGTCAAAATGCTCCTTGCCACGTGCAATTGCCAGCAGACGTGTCAGCACCAAGAGCGCATGTAGATCATCGCCCGAGCTCAATGCATTATTCTTGCGCATCTCAACGAAATCATTCTGTATCAAATCTGTATTTGCTTCCGTGACATTAAAAGTACTGATGCGTGCTTGTGTTAGATAGCGACGGAATTGATCAAGGCGTGTGGCATGCAGATAATGACGTGCTGCTTTAAGTGTTTCGTCAAGCAACTTTATTGACTCGGCATCGGTTTGCAACGGCAAAGCAAAATCACTCTACAAACAAAATAATTTCACATTAAAAAACATATATATTTGTTTAGTGGTGATGTTTAACTTACAGGTAACATACTGCGTCCCTCGCTGAGCATTAAAACTGGAATATTGGCATCATAATCAAGCTGATAATATTGAAAATCACATTTGATTTGTTGGTTGTTTATTAAATGCGCTAAATGTTGTATGCCCATTACGCCGCTTGCATCGAGTTTGCCCGCTTGCAGGCGCGTCTCATCAAGCACCAAATGTGTGTGCGGCGCCAACTGTAACAGGCCAGACACCAACTTGTTCGTTTCGTAGTCTTTTCTATGATTAAAAGTTTACAAATTATTTACAACATATTTTAATTTAGCATAAGTCTTACTTTGGCGCAAAAGCCGACGTATTCATTGTGTCTAATGTCAGCGGTAAATAATGGCTGGCGGGCAACAGCAGTTCAAGGATTTCGTATAATTGGATTGTGTACAATTCTATACATTCTTTGGGCAGATTGCATAAATTCAAAGCAAATTTGCCGATGCTTTGCATTTCTGTGCGTCCATAAACATTTGAAATGAGATGCGATAGTAAATACTCAGCGGCAAGTTCATCGTTGAAGAGACACAAGGACAATAATATGCGTATATCCTTTTGCACCGATGTCATATTAAGTGGCTCTGTTGGGCCTGTCAATGAGTGCAAGCTCTGATCAAGTAGCGGATTGGCATGCGGCAGCTTTTTTACAGCGATGGCATGTAAACGCGGTATTAAAGAAGGCGGTGGATTTTTCGCTTGAAACTCGCCGGCACTGTTAAACTCTTCACAATTATCAGTGTCTATAGTAGAAGCGTCTAGCGATGGATCAACTGACAGAAACCCAATGACATCGATAAGTTCATTCAATATAAAACTATCAAAATCGTTATACATTTTTATGATGCACGCTTTGCTCGGACGTTCGGGTATGGGCGAGTTAAGTAGATAATCGGCACCCAAAATCAATGATGATCTTTTGATGGTACCGGTCTGCGCCGCATTGACACATTGGCGTTTATTTGAATCAGCATCAACAGCGTTTTCATTCGTTGTAGCTGTAGCACTGTCGACCTCCATAGCAGCGTCATCGTTGTCGTCAGGCGCTGGCCGCTTCTTCACACAACTTGCCATTTGAGTTTGTTGTGCTGACAGATTTTGTTCATTACTCTGATTACATTTTTCTTCGTGATCCTTCGACCATTTATTTTGACCAGGCAGTGACACAACAAACAGTGTACGCCTTTCGCCATAAACATTGCTATCCGTTGTGTTGTCAACCACTTCACCTGTGTTCAGCACCAGACAATCTCTATATTTGCCATCCTGAGTGCGTATTTCACCGTTCGTTGTCTTCACATTGTAACGTTCTAGGTATATCTCGGGATCAAGCATGTCTTGTATCATGCCACGAAATCGTACCAGAGTATTGTCCTTCAAATGGTGCAAAGGCGTATAATTTAGTAACGGTATCGTACTCCATAGTTTATTGTCTTCCAGCAATTTCTGACCTTCTCCGATCCCACCCATAGCCTGAAATTCTTCAGGTGTGCGTGGTATTTGGCATTTATTATTGTTATCAACGAACATTTTGTGTATTTGTATTAAGTTAAAGTTCTTATTTTTAATCTTTTTATAATTGTTAGTTTAATATTGAATGAGCTTCGGTTTACCACACACACACACCTTAACAATTTTGCCGCCAACTTTGACAGTACGCGCTATGGGATTGCCAGACATACAGGCTGTACAACGTTGCCAGATCTGTTACGGGCTATTGAACACTAAGCTATACTTATCGATTGCTAAATTATTATATTATTTTCGTCAAACTACGTGAGTCAAAATTAGGGAAGGGTCTTTGAAAAACTGATGACAAGTTTTTACTTCATTAATTAACATATCATTTTACAATATTAAGAAAAAAATTTTGCCATGCGAGAAGGATTTTAGTTTGAAAATCGCAATTTGCGGACGTGACCTTCGTCCAATATATGTATTTAAAGGCACTGTTAATAAAGGCGCTTCGGAAACCAGCATCTCTACCAAGTTTCATTTAATGGTAATCCTCAATGTTTTAAATATTATACAAACATGACTACAGATATTTTGTAGATCCTAATGTTTTGGAAATTAGGAACTTCCTCTGATTACTAAATTCCTGCGAAGAATAATACAAGATAATTCACAAGATGGCATAGCTGTTTCTGTAGATTCTTAAAAACGAAAGCAACAGCAAAAATAAAATTTAAATGTATAACATTATTGAGTTTTTTATTTGACTTAAAATTAATTTATTCAAATTAATTACTAAATATATTAAGCATGTTCCTCTTCATCGTAATCCTCGTCATCGTCATCATCTGAAATATTCACAAAATCCGTGAGTACTGAAATTTTAAAATGTCTAATTATTATATTAACACTGACCATGATCTCGTCGTTTGCGTGTGTATGCTTTTTTTGGCGCCACTGGAGCCTGGTCCGTTTCACCGTGCAACAAAGAATTTCGATACAAAGCCAACGGTTGCCATTCTTCAGCACGGCTTGATGGCATACCAGGCGAAATTTGCTTATCCAAAAACGCCATAAGCACTTTTTTGTCCTGCTTTAGCAATTTGTGATTGAACTCGTTAAGCACCTCGAGAAAGAGCAGACGAACCGGCGCACGCACTGGATCCTCTGGCTGTTTTTGCACTGAGAAATATATGCCAGCACGATGTAAAGCGACGACTGGATCACGATTTTTAATGGCATCGAATCCAAAAGTTAACGCAAATCGTTTTGACAACTCTTTAAGATCACTAAATTCCTGCGAATTCTTCGGCACAACACCATCTTCATACTGTTCCTGTAGACTTTTAAACACGCTTGTTAAGCTCAAAAGCAAAGTGAGCGAAAAATTAATCTTGTTAATCTCACGCGCCTTGCCCAGTGTGGCCTTTATTATGTCGCCATACTCGTTATAACACTGAAAAATAATTAGAATTGTTTAAACAATTTAAATTTGAAATTTCCAAAAAACGTTATACCTTAACGTAATATTTAAATATGCCTGCCGCACGCGTCGTTGGTATAATATTATAAACGACAAGCTTACAGTAGGAAGCCAAAAAGTTGCGCTTCTTATGTAGCTCCTCAATGCGTGTCTCATCCTGCGCGGAGTCTTGTTTCAGGGAGAAAACATAATGCTGCACAAAATTATCCAAAATCAAATGCTCATCCAGCGTTGATTTATATTCCAATGAACGCACATTTGTATTCTCATTGCGCGCTAATTGATCGGAAAATACAATCAGCAAATCGCATATAGATTGGTAAGCCTATGAATAATAGAAAATAATATATTTTTTGTCAGTCCTATAAGTATGAATTTAGGCACATACCGCCTCTTGAATCTGTACTGTTGGTCCATCACGAGTCAACTCAAAACAGGCACCCATAAATTCAACTAAATTATTTCGAAGTTCTTCGACAGCTTCCGCGATATTTGCTGTTTCGCACTGATTTTCAACATAGTAGAGACCCCAGCTTATCGAAAAGTAGCAAGCCTCAATGCAATATGCCAATGCCTCATTAGGCAAATAACGTCCAGCGTTCTCTTTAGATTGTGTTTCTTCAACATCTTGAAACAGCGACTTAAATAGGTTCCATGGATTCAAGTTGTGCGAGGCAAATAAAATTGAGACAACTTTAAGAGAAATTATGGTGTTATATATTTCATCCTCGTTTGGTGTTTCTTCGCCTAGATAATTAAATAATTATTTGCATTATTAAACAATGTTAATATTTTTGTAAATAATTACCGGCTATCAAATTACGCCAATCGTCAATAGCGTCCTTGTACTTGTTAACAGCCATATCGATAATATTAGAACGCGCAATGTCACAACGCGTATATGTAGCACTGCCCTCAGCGCAAAGACATTCCAATGTCTTCGCGCATGTTTCGAGCACCTCACGGTCCGTATGCTTCGACATTATCTGACTGATTTTGTCGAGCAGTGCCTGCAAGTTGGCTTCCTGTCGATTTGTTGTGTAAAGATTCAATTCAAAATATTGAGGCACGGCTAATAGATTTGCTAGCTTTTCGCTGTCGGCTTGATATTTTTCCAATAACGATGGCAATGCAACAATAAAGTGTTCTGTTAGTTTGGCTTTCTCATCCTGTATGGCTTTTATTTCCTTAGCATTTTGTGTAATCTTGCGTGTGCCGGCTCGTCCAACAGGCGCTTCACCTGTTGCTGATTGTTTAATACTGCTCACCATAATCTCAATCAATGTTGACTCTTGTTTATTGTCCAGCACCTCTTCATTAGGCCCTGGTTCCTCCAACAGCAAATCTGTCATACACTCCCAGTCGCGTACCATGGCATTGTTGTCAATAAATGAATCGACTAGATATGCGCCATGTTCATGAAGCTCGGATTCAATAAAGAACTGCACTAGATCACGTATGAGTGGCGTATTTGCCAAACGTATTTTGCCACGTTTTGTTTTAGTTTCCTCCATGTCAGCGGTTAGATGAAAAAGACGTACATTTAAAAATTCTGCAGCTGCTTGAGCAACGCCGCGATGTGATGAGTACACGAGTTCATAAACAATTTCACAATCCTTATCCGCAAGTATCTCAGGATGGATTCTGAATTCGAATTTAATAATTATTAAAGTAAAAACAATTAATAAATTATAGCTCACTTACTTTAGAATGCTTATGACCAATTTAACAGCGTGTACGGCACTCTCGAACTCTTTGTCGAGTGTCATGGCCACAATGCGGTCTTTAAACTTTGATGTGAACAATTCGAGTTTACCCTTTAACTCCTCTTTATCGTATAGCGGTAACAATGATTGCAAGCAACGTAAGCGTACTTCGCCCATTTTGTCATGCAGCGTCCAGCCAATATATTTCAAATAGGAGTCATCTAAAAAGTTTTGCGGATAATTTTCCATCCAAATGCCAATCTCAGCCATGCAGATCGCACGTATTTCGGGCAGCGTATCTCTGTAGCGATGCACAAACACAGACTTGAACATATATGTCAACATACTTTTAATTTCATCCATATTCTCTTCAAGCTCTGAGCGTTTGGTCATCAACGAATCCAAGCGATCTGAAGCACGACGATCACGTGACTTAACACGTTCGGCTTCGAACTGTTTCGCAGCATTATCAAAATTATTGGACACAAGTAACGCTACATCCACCAAAGCAGTCATCAATTTCATAGCTACAAAAGAAAACCTATTATTTTTTTATGCCTAAAAATAAATCAAGATGTATGCTTACCCGCTAAAGTTGCTGTATGCCGAAAGGCACGCACTTGCGAATCTGACAAGCCAGTTAACAGCGAAATGACATTATCCATTAAAAACTGATCGTAAATAATGGAATATTGACACTGTTTTACCAGCGTTTGTACAAAATCGCAAAAATATGTCTTGAACTTCTTCCATTGTGTGCCTGGCATTATCAACGGATATTCCCCACTTTCCTAAATCAAACGAAATAAGGTTTAGATGCTTGTTATGCGATTTGTAAGCTAAACTTACTTCATCGAACTCTTCGGTCATTCGGCGTATAATAGCTGTATGATCCACAGGATATTGCACGTCATCAGATATTTTACCCTTACAACCGCTTGCATTTATAAAAAATTGCATCAGTGAGACTAATGCGGTCTCTCTATTTTCCTTATACTGCTCAATCCATTCATCGACAATGTTCTATAATATTAAGTGTGAAATGGCGCTGCACCAACTAATTTACAATTACTCACCGCAATAGCATTTTTGGAGTGTCTTACGATAAAATACAAACTATTCTCATCGGTTGTGATTTCACGTTCAATATCGATGCGTTCGTGATGCACTTTCTCGGTGTGCTCTTTTCGTGGCCTTTCGACACGCTCTTTGCGTTCGGCTGGCGGTTTGCGCGGTTGTTGATTTTTGCGCTTGCGGGAAACTGGCGCAAAAAAGTCATCTTCATCATCATCGATAATTGGAGGTTTGTCTCGTACACCTCCGCGTGCACGCAAACGAGTCATACGCTTTGTCGGGCTGTCGCCATCGGATATGCTCTCGTTAAGCGCATCACTAAAGCATTTAGTTGATAAATGTAATTTCATTAAATTCGACAATGCTACTCACCCACGAACTTCTTCATACTCCGGAGGCGGATCATCCATACGAATACGTTTCCCGCCACGCCTGGCCATCATGCTATGAGCTTCTTATTTACAGAATTTGACAAATCCAAGCAAATTGTCTGCGTAATTGGCAAGACGTTAGTTTATTTTGCCGTGGTCAGCGTGTTATGAGGATAGCTACACTTAAGGACAGCGTTTTCATTGAACCTGTTGCAGGAACGTCACTGTATAGAAATCACTCTTTTCAGACAAGCCTGGTTTATTATTATTTATTTTATTCGAATTTGTGTTTGATGGACGACGCTTAAACAATTTCAATTTTTTTTTTTATATATCGCTAGGAGTATGTATGGCGTAATTTGGAAGAAACTAATTATAATTATAATTTGTTTGACCAAGACTGTATTCAATATCATTCACTTTGTTACCTTTTTATTTATATTTTTATATCAGGCTTCTAATTTCTTCATTTAATTTTAGCGCAGTGGGCTGCCAACTCTCAGAATTAACAAAAATGCAAATTTATTAAATGTTCGTAAATTTTTATATGCATATAAGCCAACCAAAAAAATAAAGTCATAAATAAATAATATACAAACAATAATAATTATTTAATTAATTTTAACTTAATTTTAGAATGAAATTTAATTACACGAAATCGTCGAATCGGTAGGGTGATTGGGAGAGGGACTCAAAAGATACAGATACAAAAGAGTCGCCTTTGGCGCAGGTGCGTCCGAGAAATTGCGTCATCTACTGCTAATAAGTAATTCTGTATTAGGTACGCCTAAGTTGGCTTGCGACACACACCACTTACGGCAGTTTATCGTGACATGAATTCTGCTTGGGTTTAAATCTGATGGTTTCGAGATTTGACATGTGAAGTTCATAGCTGATGAATCGTTACGTTTTAAGCCATATCTGCAAGAAAATAATATTTATACATATGCGCTTAAAAATTTCATTTTATGCATTCTTACTTACCTAATATGCATTAGGGCATTCAAAATATCATTTTTTAATTGATTTCGCTCGTTTGAAAAAGGCTCACAAAGCATCATATTCCCAAATTCCGCCAAGTCTGAAAACGGCTTCAGCCCTTCCCCTTAAAGTTCGCACCTTCACACCAAAATTTTGTATTGTCGTCTCCGTGTTCTCATCGCATGGAGCCGATTTCCCTAAGTTGGTCTTTTATGATTACACCCAACGTGGTAGGTGTTTGGTGAAGTACTCCAGCGCATCATCAACGTTAGGGTCCGCACTAAACACCGACTGAGCCGATAGTTGGTTTGGAGGCTTAAAAAAGGATAGAAATGATTTTAGTATGCAGCATGTACGGCAATGCAAAGACTTACCTTGTTTCATCTGTAGGTACTTATCACATGCCATTTGTGTAACGATGTTCAAGGAATGACAAGCGCATCGCACGAAAATGGCTTGTGTTGCGTTTTTTTTTTCAAATTTATGAACACTCTGTTGTACTCCCTGATCAACGCTGTCTGTGTCGATTGCAACGACATTAGCCATGTCCAAGGTCCAGTAGTTCAGTTCATTTTCGACGGCATTCACAATTCACCATTCTCAACCAAGTGTTGTATTTGGCCTGCAGTTCCATAGCAGCGAGCGCCGACTGTTGGCGTCCTAAAAAACCAAAATTATTAAAAATCTTTTCGATGTCTTTATACAACTCTTATAATAACCTGATACCGTATCCGGCAAGTGTTGTTCATTGCCTGATTCGCGCGCGATTGTTTCATATTCACGCAAGCCGCCCGGTTTTGCGCCCCACATAATTAGCGTCATCTAAAGTATCATGCCATAGCCCGGCGGCGCCATAATATCCCAACCGCAACCGTAACCCAAACGTTTATAGTTCGCCTGTTGCGCGCCAGGTCGTTGTATCAGTATTATAGGCACCGGTTGCATATCCTGTTCAAAGGCGCATGGCGTGCCTGGCACAATGGCGTGCTTAGCACGTAAATCACAATACACTTGTGTCGACAGCATCTGTTGGCATAGACCATCGTGCAAAGTTGATTGCCACAAGGCACTGTAAGGCAATTCGAGCGGTGTGTTCATCAATAACTCATGTGCGGCCACACAACTTCCGACGCTTTGCAACGCCTTTGAACGTTTCTGTGGGCGTTGCAGACGTGAATCAATTACGTTCAGTCCTACGATCAGATTCGAGAGTAGTTCACTAGGTGAATTAAGTTGACTTGCTTTCAACCAATATGTTGATTGCGTGGCGTGCGTTTCTTCGTAAGTAGATTCATTCTGAAATAACGTTTTCAGCCAATTATCACTTGTAGCTCTTAACGCATAAGGCTTCAGGACGGCAGCAAGCACACTCTGCGACAATGGACCTGTTAAACGAAAACGGTTCAATTTATCCTTTAAGGAGTTGAGCTTTATTGAATTGTCTGCATTTGTGTAACTCTTGACACGTCCATTTGCCACAGTGCGTGTCATAAATTTGAGTCTACGTTCTTTTTTTGCGCATAGCTTTTTTGGTTCACCAACTGAGGTTTCATTTGTTTTTTGCTCCGGCGATTGAACCGAATCCATGTCTTCGTCTATTGGCACTTTGGTAATACTTGTTGTGGTTAAATTAAATACATTGATAAGCTCTTCCAAAACAGATTGATATGCACTTGGATGCAGCCACAACCAAAGCGTGCGTTGAACAGCTTCCGTCTCTTTTTGTGGCAGCCACATAAATCTAGCTCGTCCGAGTGCACCCATTGGATATTGACCATAACAAAAGAGCATAATGTTGCCTTCACGTCGGCCGCTCACATAAGTCTTGGCCGCAATACTGAGACCACATTCACTACTGCTCAAACGCGCAAACCAGCGCACAGCCGTTGCAAGTCACCAATTAATTCGATGCACGCACAGTAGGAAATATCCTGTAGAAGGCAATGTTGCACTGAGGCGCGATAACAAGCACGATAGGTCTTGTCACAACTTGCATAGGGTAGCCGATAGCCCCAACGATCGATCATGTGAAAGCGCTTGGCATGCCACAGGTGTGTCTCCAGCCAGACGTGTTTGCGCTGACGTCGCAGATACTCTTGCACTAGATTTTTGGGTCTACGACGATACTTGCGTGAGGGGCGCTTGGATTGCTTCGGTTTGCCGGCTTTGGCCATTTGATTTGTGTGCGGTGCGATATTTACGCGGCAGACGCTTTGGATGATGTGACATGGCCCGCCGGCGCATTTGTTTGGGCAATTTCTGGAAGACCAGTTTCGTGCTTGTCGGTTGTTGTACGCCATTTATCAATGCTTTGATTTCGCTCAGCGCAGCGGCAGCATAACGATAAGTTGGTACATGGCTTGGCAGCTCAATTGTGCCGCCAACTTTTCGGTGGTCATCTTCGAACGGCCAAAATACGAAATAATATAAAATACGAAAAAGGCGGCATTGTAAACAACGTCACATGTGATCTGATGTGGACGGAAACGCAAGAAGAAACAAAAGAGTCGCTTTTGGCGCAGGTGCGTCCGCAGTCGAAAAAAAGCAATGCCAATTAAGCATTTCTATATTAGGTTCGCCTAAGTTGCGCTGCGACAGACACCACTTACGGCTGTTTATCGTTGACCAAGTTTCTGTCTAGTCGAGGCAGTTATCGTTACGGCGCCACCTACAATTAGTGATTATTATGTGATTAAAACTCAAGGAGGCTTATGTAGATTCGATTTACGATCTTCAATGATAAATTTGATGGTTTCGAGATTTGACATGTCCATCATAATAATGTCATCGTCGTCATCTAAATATCGATAGTTTGCCTGAATTTGTTCCAAAGCATCATTCGGAAGTTCATCGCTGATGCAATTAGCATCGTTCCTTATTAAGCCATATCTGCAAGAAAAGAAATATATATATGTACATATGTGCTTAAATATTTCATTTTATGCATTCTTACGTACCTAATGTCATTAGGGCATTCAAAATATAATTTTTCAATTGATTTCGCGGTTTTGTTTTGATGGCGTTCATGACGCTGAACGCACCCTCCAAACTATCGTTTGAAAAAGGCACGCATGGCATCATTTTCCCAAATTCCACCAAGTCTGAAAACGACTTCAGCCCTTCCTCTTTTCGTTGGTTCACTATCGTTAGTGCGTAGGTTGGTAGGAAGGCTGAAAAAGAAATGACAAATGTTGTAATAGTTGAATAATAATTTGTATTGAATTTATTCTTACCTAGTTTTCAATTCCATTAATATAGTGGCGATTAAATTCACGCAGCTTTTTCTTATTCTTTCAACAATTTCGACATCTAATTTAAGGCTTACTATTAAATCTTCGGGAGTCCAGCCGAGACTCTTATTTATTAATCGAATTTGTTTTTCCAAATACGTCATTGTTTTCCTTGTTCCTTTAGTGAGACTGGCATTATTATTTTTTGTAAATGTGTTTGCGAATTGTTGTATTTTTTTTTAAATTGGTGTAATATACACTAGATAAACGTAGTTGGCGTCGTCCATAGAGTAGTCCCGCAGCAATTTGCCCAACGGATCGTCGACTACCGTTGCAAAGAACTCTTTCAGTTGCGACCACTGACCTTTGATCCGCTCTGCTACCTTACAGACGGACAGCCACCTAGTCTTGGGTATTGCCGGAATTACTAATGGAGGCTTAAAAAAGGATAGAAATTATTTTAGTATGCAGCATGTAGCATGCTTGGCAGTGCAAAGACTTACCTTGTTTCCGGGGTACTGTTTTTTAACAAATTCCTTATATGGCTGCCTTGAGTTCATTGTAAACCACATCGGCGTCTGCCACAAAAGGAATTTAATGGTCATCGGTAAGAACTTATCACATGCCATTTGTGTTACGGTGTTTCGAAAATCTGGACTGTGTGCCGAATTGATTTTTGCACATTTTGGAGAGATCTCCTGAGGCACTGAGTGCTACATTGTTGGCGGCCATAAACATGTATATCGAAGCTTCTTGCTTTTGTTGCCGAAGGGTATCAGTCGGTGTGGGTGTGGTTGGGGTTGAGGGTGTGGCACGACATTTCAAGCATTGTTGGAGCTTTTCCTTATTCGTATGCTTCATAGACATAGAATGGGGTCTCAAATGGTCCTTCCGTGAGCCTTTCATTACCGTCTCGCATATATTGCAAGTAACGCAGTTTGTCAATGGGTCTCCCACGGCCCAGTCATAAATAATGTCTGACATAGTTGGTATTAGTAATGGTGTTTTAATGTTCGTTTGCTTTCATGTATTTGATCTCGTTAAATGGCAAATTAATGTGTCTAGTCATTATAAATAACTTTCAATTAGTGCCTTTGCCATATTACACTACACTACAAATTGGTTACTAATTTAAGGTCATACTCGTACATGCATGTGTTCGCACATTTTGCTGTCATTTGTCATATGGATTGTTGTATCGTATTATGCCACGATAAACGGTGCCATAATGCCCTTCACCTATTTTGTCCTTCTCCTTATAGATAACCTTGCCGTCATCAATTTGCAGTACAGATGGTGTATCAAGAAATAATAGATTATTTTCTTCTTTTT
This sequence comes from Phortica magna, assembly GCA_037044515.1. Classification (NCBI taxonomy): domain Eukaryota; kingdom Metazoa; phylum Arthropoda; class Insecta; order Diptera; family Drosophilidae; genus Phortica; species Phortica magna. Next base: position 94,054 of record JBAMBP010001540.1, read on the forward strand.
GCAATTGGCTACTCATTCCAGCAG